>JAASFI010000260.1:0-38722 GCA_023333705.1 Globisporangium viniferum
AGAGACGGCTCAGACTGACCAGCTCATCACGGAGAATATTCCCGTCCCAAATTCTCATGGCGAAAGTTCTCACAAGCGGAGAAAATTCGCAAAACGTGATAAATTTTCATGGGTGCGGAGACTTTTTACAGCCACAGTATGCCAGCTACGAGTGGGAGGGTAGTGAACAAGTACTTGACGGTCACGAGTGGGCTGATCTTTTACGTGAATTGGCTCAAAATCGTCACTCTCATGTACGATCCGACGTTCCAAGCCAACCTCGCTCGCCTTGATCGTCCGTGGCAACAAGTTCGCTACGCGGCATTACAGTAATAACAGTCTCTCTGCTGAGCCTTCGTATTCTGAATAGCTTCCGCTCGCACCCTCGACTGAGCATCCTGACGCGCACGATCAGCAGCGCGCTGCACCAATTCCGCTGGGCCTTTGCCGTCTTCGCCGTGGTGTTTGTGATGTTCTCGATTTCGGGCACCGTTCTGTTTGGCAGTCGCGTGGGAGGGAGACTTCTCAACGCTGAAGAAATCATCGGAGACGTGCATCACCATGCTCTTTGGCAACTGTGACTACGCGACGATCCAGCATGTGTATCCTCCCATGTCGATGATCTTCTACTGGACGTGCATGGTCATCGTGAGTCTTGTATCTCTCTCTCAACATGATGCTCGCGGTTGTCGTCGAAGCGTACGCAGAAGTGAGTTCTGCGGATAACCAGGTCACAAAGAACGTGTCGACGGCGCGAGTGCTGAGCAGCATGATCTGGAACCTCGTCCAGATTTCGGACAAAGTGAGATTAATTTCAGGTGGTGGTGGTGATGGTGAGAGTGGACAAGTTCGACAGAGGACGCGCGACATCTTGAGGCATGAAAAAACTTCGAAAACACCTATGGGGACGGCACGCGCTGAGATTCTGACACGATGCCGTGCGTTAAGCGCAGAAGATGTAGTACTGCGGGGGAAATCAGACCCCAGCTCCTTCAGCTCCAAGCTGCCCGAGAGTCTCTGTAGAGACGCCAATGACGCAGAGTCGACCCGAGAACCGGAGGTTCTTCTGACGCTGATAGCAAACAAATTGCAAGATTGGTTCGCGGGACCAAGCATCGCAGACAGCGTGGCGTTGGAGACGATGAACTACATCCGAGAAGGTAGGGGCGAGGTGAAAGCGAGCAGTCGTGCTGCAGCTGACGCGGAATTGGGAAAGAGTGGCGAACATGAAGTCCTGGGCGAGAAAGGAAATGCGGAAAGAGCATCCGAGTGTGAGCAGCGGCTACGTACTGCTACCAAAGATGATGGCGCGGGGACGAGTGTGCTCACCCTACTGGCGCCACTCGCTGCCATCGAGGAAGCTGTCGAGCGCACACCGCGAGCAAGTGAGAGCAGAGTCGGGGATGGCTACCAGCATGGATCCGAGGAGCTCCTTGAGCAAATCCAAGCGCTGAAAGCGAAGAAGTCGACACTCTGGAAGCGAAAAATCGATGCCCAGGGCCAGAAAGTCGACTTCTTAGTGAGCAAACTCAGGTCAGATAGTCAGTAACCCAAGCGTGTTGTCATTTGTGGCCGTCAATCCTTGTTGATAATGACGATAAAGCTGCCAGCAGGCATTCCCTTCTTCTGGAATATTGGGAGAATGCTTTCCTGGCGATGGCTATCATTTCAGAGGAGAGGTTCGTTGTTGAAGTTCAGCATTTCGGTCTTCTATTAGGAGAAGCAACTGTACTGCTCGTCTTTCAGCGTACTTGTCTTAAATACGCAGTTGAAGCTGTTAAGCTCACATTTTATACTGCAATTGTGTAGCACAAAACGTTAAATCCATGCTTGTAGTAAATCACGCATTCCATACACGCGTACCTATGCCAAGTTGCTACTGTACTCCTTTACCGCCCAAATTTTTGATCGACGTTCAAAAAAAGCCCACTCGTCGATTTGCAGAGCCAAGCGCACAAGCAGGAAGCAACACGATGGAACAGCTCATGGTCGCGCTCTACGTGGCGCTGGCGGCGCTCGCCGCGTTCGTGATCCACCGCGGGTACCCGCTCAACATGGTCGTGCTCTACGCGATGGGCCAGACGTGCGTGCGCTGCCTGCTGCGCGGCGGCGAGCCGCTCTTCCCGCGCTGGACGCTCTTGCTCGAGCTCGTGCAGAACGTGATCCGCACCGTGGCGGACCGCTACGGCGACCGTGTCTCGCGTCCGCACTACTACCTCAAGCTGCGGCGCCTGAGCGCGCTCTATGGCAACTTCATCGGTCAGTTTGCGTGCCGCTCGTACGGCACGGAGGTCATCCCGGTGACGGTGAACGGGCTCGAGCACGTCTGGATCAAAGCAAAGGCCGGAACCACGACAGCGGCGAAGCCCACGAGACCAAAGTCCCCGTCAGCGACGGCAGCAGCACTGCAGGCTACGATTGCACCCAAGCGCTTTGTGGTGCTCTACTACCACGGAGGCGGGTACGTGGTCCTGAGTCCGCGCATGTACATTGACTTCTGCAACAACCTGCGTGCCGCGATCGTGAAGGAGCTCGAGCGCAACCACGAGGTCGAGAGTCCGCAAGTGGATTTCCTCCTCGCCAACTACCGCAAAGCGCCCGAATGCAAGTTCCCGATCCCCGCGCAGGACAGCGTCGCGATGTACAAGTACCTGATCAACGATCAGGGGCTCTCGCCGCGCCAGATCATTCTCGCGGGCGACAGTGCAGGCGGCGGCTTGGTGCTCTCGACAATGCTGCGCTTGCGACAGAGCCAGCCGGGTCTTCTCCCGCTCGCTGCGATACTGGTGTGTCCAAAGACGACGATGGCGGACAGCTCGAATGACGACATTGGACAAGCCCCGCACTGCTTCCTCTCGCCGAAACTGGGCAAGGCGTTCCGCACGGCGTACCTCAAGACCCCGGACGATCCGTCCACGTGGCAAGACGCCTCGCCCGTGCACTGCGATCTGCGCAATCTTCCGCCCGTGTTCCTGCAAGCAGCCAAGCTGGACGGCATCTACAAGGAATCGGTCGCGATTGCCGAGAAAGTCCAGGCGGACGGAATCACGAACTGGGAGATCGACGAGCACGACCAGATGCCGCACATTTTCGCCACGCTGCCGAGCTTCGTGCTGCCGTACTCGCAGGTGGGCATCGCGTCACTGGCCAAGTTCGCCGCCAAGCAGTTCAACTCGACGCTAAGCAGCAGCAGCAACGCCAAGTTCCTCAAGTACAAGCGCCGAGTGCCAGCTGCCTAAGGTTTGCTTTGCGTCGATGCAGGCAGGATTCGCTCTCGTGTTTACTTTTTTATGTCTCGTAATGCCAACATGGAGAGTAGTTTGCAATTGGAAATGCTGGCTTGCCATGCTTCTAGTCGCGCAACCTTGAGATACTTTGTGCGGTAGGGGCACCGCGAGAGGGAGAGCACAAGAAGAAGCGGCACGGCTGACTGGTGGCATTCCTTGGGCTGATGACACTATCTATGTGTACTGCAATTGGAGGAGATGAAAGCTTTGGCGTTTGGTGAAGCGGTGCTGTTTAGGAATGTAGCCATCAAGTCATAACCCCGTTCAGCCATCTGTCGAAAGAAACATGAGGTGTGCAGGGTCCGTAGAGACCTACTGACTGTAGCCACAATGCCAGCCCACTCCATCGGAGTGGGTGTCAAGCAAGCCCCTCCCTCCCATCCAGTCATTGGTACCTACGTGTGGGAGGCGCCGTCCCGCTTCCATTTCCATGGAGCTACTGCCCCTGTGCGAACGCTGTCGAACAGGAGCGGAGCCCTTCGCTGCTGCTGCTGGTTGCAATCACCACCTGCAGATTACGGGCGTGCCTTCGGTGCATAAAGGGACGTGAGTGGAACTCAGTTCTGAGTCCCTCCAAAGTCATGTCATCACACGTGGGAGGCAGGAGAAAGGCTGCCGGTCCCGCAACTTTCTTTCGTAATGCCCTTTGGATACAAAGTGGACTTGTGTGAGCATGTCATTTGACACTCGGCTGCGTTGTTTGTGTCCCCGCACACTTGCTTTGAAGGGCAACAACAGGTACCTCGCAAGCGCACAACAACAACAAACAAGTGCGTCTAGCCGCCCAGCAAGCAAGCACAACCACAAACCAATCAAGCAAGAAAAACAAGCAAGCTACACAAGCCGCAGTCACAACTCAAACACACCAGCAAGACGCAAGCAAGAAACAAGCAAGACTCCGAGAGCGATGGTAATGCTCATGCTGCTGGCGCTGGCGGGCGTCGCGGCGCTCGGGTACGTCGTGGACCAGAAGTACCTGCTCTCGAACGACGTGCGCAAGTCGTGGCGCGTGGCGTTCACGCTCGCGCAGGCCAAGACGTTCACGCGCGACAACACGCTCGTGGCCGACCTCTTTGAGCAGGGCGTGCGCAAGTGGCCGCATAAGCCCTGCATGCGCTTCGAGGACCGCACGCTCTCGTTCGCGCAGGTGAACGAGATGGCGAACCGCGTGGCCCACTGGGCGTTGCAGCGCGGCCTGCGCGCCGGCCAGACGGTCGGCCTGCTCATGGAGAACCGCCCCGAGTACGTCGCGCTATGGATCGGGTTCTCCAAGGTCGGCGTCATCACGGCGCTCATCAACACGCACCTGCAGGCCGACGGGCTCGTGCACAGCGTCACGCTCGCCAGCACGGACGAGATGGTCGTCGGCACCGAGCTGCTCGACAAGGTCGCCGAGGTGCAAGACCGCTTGCCAGGGGTGGCCTTCCACGTGTACAACGATGGTGCGTATGTTGCAATATGTACGCGTGGTGACTTGTTGTGTCTTCTTGCTTGTGCTTGCTAACATGTGCGCTTGTTTGTTTGCTTGCTTGTTGTGTTTGCACGGCATGTGTGTTGTCTGCGTACACTGTATGTAGCCACTCTCGCACCGCCCAACCTCGCATTGTACCCATTCGCGCAGTCGCTGGATGCGCAATTGAAGCTCCTGAGTACCGAGCAGCCGCCGGCCTTCCACCGCAGCGGCGTCAACATCATGGACACGGCGCTGCTGATCTTCACGAGCGGCACGACGGGGCTCCCGAAGGCGGCGCGCGTGAGCCACTTCAACGTGGTCTGCCGCTCGCTCATGTTCGTCAACAACATGCAGATGACCGACGCGGACAAGATCTACACCGCGCTGCCGCTCTACCACACGTCGGGCGGCAACATGGCGGTGGGCATGATGCTCAACACGGGCGCCACGCTCTGCATCTCGCGCCGCTTCTCGACGACCAAGTTTTGGGACGAAGTGCGGAAGTTTGAGTGCACGACCGTGCAGTACATCGGCGAGATGTGTCGCTACCTGATAAACACGCCCGCCAAGGACAACGACAAGGACAACCGCGTGCGCATCGTGTTTGGCAATGGACTGCGTCCAGACGTCTGGGCGCCGTTCCAAGAGCGCTTTGACATCCCCGCCGTGTTTGAGTTCTACGGGTCCACGGAGGGCGTCTCGGGGATGGTCAACATGTGCACAACGCCGGAAGACCAGGGCCACTTGGGACGCCAGGGACTGCTCATCTCGCTGCTGCTCGGCAACCGCATCGTCAAGTACGACGTGGACAACGACGAGTACATTCGCGACAGCAAGACGGGCTTCCTGCAATTGTGCGATACGAACGAAGTGGGCGAACTCATGTGTCCGATCAACCAGAACGACCCGGCGAAGCGCTTCCACGGGTACTACAAGAACGAGGGCGAGTCGAACAAGAAAGTGCTGCGTGACGTGTTCAAGAAGGGCGATCTGTACTTCCGCACGGGCGACCTGTTCAAGGTCGACGAGTGTAGCTGCTGGCATTTCGTGGACCGCATCGGCGACACGTTCCGCTGGAAGGGCGAGAACGTGGCGACCAACGAGGTCTCGGAGGCGATCTCGAACTTCCCGGGACTCGGCGACATCTGCGTCTACGGCGTGGAAGTGCCCGGCAACGAAGGACGCGCGTGCCTGGCGGCGATGGTGTTTGACGAGTCGACGTTCGACCTGAGTGCGTTCGCGCAGCACGTGAAGAAGCGCCTGCCGTCGTACGCGATGCCGCTGTTCATCCGGCAGCTGGACGAGGTGATGGTCACCGGCACGATGAAGCACATGAAGGCGACGCTGCGCAAGGAAGGCGTGGACCCGGCGCAGGTGTCGGACCGGCTCTGGTTCTTCAACAAGGCCGCGGGCGCCTATGAGCCCCTGACGAGCGAGAACTTCCGCAGCGTGGTCGCCAATGCCAGGCTGTGAGCGTGCGGGTCGTGTTGCTGTTGCTGTAGGAATTTGGTGTCAAGCACTTAAGGCAAAGATAATTTAAGTCAGTGCTTTGTAAGTCGACGCACGTAAAGCAGTATATTGGTTTTGAAAACCAAGTACAGCTAACTTAAATCAGTGCAAGATTATACCCGAAACCACACCACCTGTACACCACGCTTTTTCAGTCTTTGTCCAAGTGAAGCCACAAACACGAAGTATAGCAAATGTACTGAGCAGAGTTATACTTTTCTCCAAAAGAAAAGCTAAAATTTACATATCAGTTGAATTTTACGATCAGAAAAAACCACGTCCTTATCCTATTGTTTTTTTTAGCCAATTTGGCCCAAATCGATACGTGGTCCACCTCACGTTCATAAATAGTGTGGACCACTTGGTTTGTGGGAAAGCAGCCGTTGCACGCAGCGTGGATCTTCTTCTTGCAACTGCTACATGGGGAGTAGGACTAGTCCCATGTCGAAGACCATATTGGTTGGTGGTGCTGAGAGATAGATGCAGATGCACCACCGCCGCGTCCACAATGCAAAACAGGCACATGGCATCTTCAGCGTTTATCCTCTCTCTGTGTGTTGTGGAAACATGCAAATGCTTGCATTCGTGCACCCATGACCTCATCATGACCACGCAACTGCTGCAGGAATCTGACCATCAAATAGGATGATGTTTGCACTTGCAAACAGGCAGCGAGCGAGCGCAAGTCGCAAGAAACCGTCCACGACAGTGACAAGGCACCTGCGCTGGATGCTGCTCGCGTGAAGGTACATATCGTTGCCGTTTGCGTCGCTTCGCTTTGGTGGGTGAAGCGCCACACCGAGGCTTTGCCTTTGCGCAGTCCGTGACGGACGTACCCTCGGGAAGTGTGGATCGTTCTTGTCACCAGTTGCCATCCAATCTCTTGATTAGACTCGCTCGTCGCTTTTGTTTGCTTGGTGGATTTCTGAAGCTGGCTTGGCAGAGTTGGTGGGTACGTTTGCAGCGCTGGAACGTTGCACTAAACTTCCCCAAAGCGCAGAGCACGACGACGACCAGACGGATGGTCCTGCACCACAAGCAAGCAAACAAGCGCAGCAACATGTCCAAACACATGCAACCTCATGCAGTAGAGAGAGACTTACAAGGGGGACGCGCGGGTGTGCTTTTTCTTCTTCTTTCTCTCTCTTTGTTTGGGTTTTTACTGTTTCAACGCTGGGGGGAAATGGATATATAGAGATGATGAGTGCACGCTTCGACGCACGGACTTACACTGGGCTGCAGGGGCTTCGAGTTGGATGACTGCGGTCAATGGATGGATGGATGGAGACCTTGGACACACAGTCACTCTCTCTTGTCACTTGAGCGCAGCGCAGTTGCAGTCGCTTGCAGCGGAGGAGCGGCCAGTCATAACACACGAGCACAACGCTTATTCTTCGTTCAGGATGGTGGTCTTGACAATGCGCGAGGTCACGACGTATGGGTCCATGTTGGACGCTGGGCGACGGTCCTCGAAGTAGCCCTTGCCATCGGCCTCGGCCGAGCGTGGGATACGGATCGACGCGCCACGGTTGGCAACGCCGTACGAGAACTGCTCGATCGACGCAGTCTCGTGGCGGCCAGTCAGGCGACGCTCGTTGCCCTCACCGTAGGCGGCGATGTGCACCTTGTGCTTGAGCTTCATCTTCTCGATGGCCTCGATGATCTGCGCCATGCCGCCGTCCTCACGCATGGCCTTGGTCGAGTAGTTGGTGTGGCAACCCGCGCCGTTCCAGTCACCTGGGATTGGCTTTGGGTCCCACGAGACGTTCACGCCAAAGTCTTCGCACACGCGGAGCAGGATGTAGCGAGCGATCCACAGGTGGTCGCCCGACTCAATGCCCGTGCATGGTCCGACCTGGAACTCCCACTGGCCAGGCATCACTTCGGCGTTGATGCCCGACACCTTGAGGCCGGCGTACAGGCATGCGCGGTAGTGGGCGTCGACGATCAGACGGCCGTACGCAGAGTGCGCACCGGCACCGCAGTAGTATGGGCCCTGTGGTCCTGGGAAACCGTTCTTTGGCCAGCCGTATGGGGTCACGTTGTCGGCTTCGAACAAAGTGTACTCCTGCTCCAGACCGAACCACGGCACGTGGGCGGCAGCGGCCTCCATCACGCGAGCGGCGTCCGCGCGGGTGTTGTTGGTGATCGGGGTCATGTCCGGCTTCAAGCAGTCGCAGAGCACGAGGATGTGCTTGCCGCCGCGGAATGGGTCCTTGAAGATCGCGACTGGGCGGAGGAGCACCTCCGAGTCGTCACCTGGGGCCTGGCCCGTGCTGGAGCCGTCGAAGTTCCAGATTGGCAGGTCGGCGACCGACTTTGGCGACTCGTCGAGGGTCTTGGTCTTGCAGCGCAAGTCCTGGCCCGAGCCGCCGATCCAGACGTACTCGGCGAGCACTGGGCCGTCGATTGGCAGGGCCATGTAGGAGTCGTAGACGGCGCGATCGAGCTTGCTCATGGTGGCGAGAGAGAAGAGGAGAAGAAGAAGGTTGGAAGAGGGCGGTGCACTTGGATGCAAATCTTGCAATGACCATGGCGGTGGCGGCGGCGGCGCGACCAAAAAAGCGCAAAAGCGAAGATCACAGTGATTGAGCAGCACAGGAGGAACGACCCGCCGCGGTAACGCTGGGCGACATCAACGTGTTTGAAACATGGTTGAGCAGTTTTAAACGATGCATTGTGAGAGGCAAACAGATGCAAAGTACGCACTTTCCGATCTGGAAGTGGTGAGTACGAATTTAATCGTGTGTAAAGAGGTTTGTGAGCGAGTCGTTTGGACAAATATCATACTCGATACAAGTCGAGTATATAACTGGGAGTGTATTAGAGAGGCTGACTTGTGGCAGCATCATGATCTGAAGAGAAAGCACGGCAAACCTCTATCGATTTGCTGCGCAACTAAAACCTCCATATTGCAAAGTGCGCTTTCGTACCGTTCGATACCAAACAAAACGAAACACGCCCTTGTTTTTGCTTGGAAAAAAGAACGAACGTGCTACTGTAGACCCGTCCCCTCGCCCAAAACTTGCCTCACAGT
Source organism: Globisporangium viniferum (assembly GCA_023333705.1). Taxonomy (NCBI): domain Eukaryota; phylum Oomycota; class Peronosporomycetes; order Pythiales; family Pythiaceae; genus Globisporangium; species Globisporangium viniferum. The sequence continues at coordinate 9,266 of JAASFI010000260.1, forward strand.
CCATCTCTTCCTTCAGTTTTTTGTTTTTGCTTTTGCTGAAAAACGCGTTTGGTGGTTCAAATTCGCCAGTTCTCACCACTCAAATGGTGAATTTTGGACAAATAAATCAAACTGCGAAGCTTGTAAGCTTGTCAGCAGATGAATGAGCCAATTGTGTGTGGCTTCCACTGAGAAAACCTGTCGTGACCTGCTGCTGCTGTTCTGCTTTTGAAGCACAATTTGCGCAGTCGATGTTGAAGTGAGCTCTTTGCAAACAATATTCCAACGAGAGGCTAAAATCCCAGTGCTGCACTTTTGCCTCCAGCAATTGATAATTGCTTCAAGCATCACCGCCAGTGCCCCTCCTCACTCGACACAATTTGCGCTTTCAATCCACCTGTGTAAATCTATACCCTACCTAACCAGATCCAGATGCGCATCCTGTCACGCGCACCCCTACCCGCTCCCCGCTGTTTGATGGGTTGAGAGGGGGAGAGTGACAACCCTGGAACGGGATTTCCTGTCGACGCGCACTCGGTCACGCGAATCAAAATCTGAAGCAGTCACCGGTTTGGCCAATCACGACGTCATCTGATCAGAAAGCCGATCGCGAGGCACCACGAGAACAATCCGCTAAAGCCTGGGAGGATGGACAATTTCGAAATGAGAAAGCGAGAGAGCGAGAGAGTGAGAGAGTGAGAGACTCATACACATTGCGCATTGCGTTGCTTCACACTCTCTCGACGACCCATTTGGACGCGCATACAAAACAGCTTGCCAGTGTTACCTACGGTACCCGTTTGGGATGCGCTTCATTTTGAAGGCATTCCGGTTTTCCACACATAGGAAACCACTCCACCCACTTGGTCGCGCGCATCACTCTTTCCCCCATTGCGCATACACTTTTGCAGATCTGAGTGGACAAAGAGATCAAGTGGAAATGGCCGTTGATTTGATGGGTTTGTCAGAGCGTGTCCGCATTGTTTTGCTTTGTTTTGCCGCCGTCACAGCAAAACTGTTGCGGCAATTGATCATCTTCGATTTCAGCAGTTGGTCCGACGGTCTCTTGTTGGCTTTAACGTGCGTCAGCAAGATTGGATGAACGAATCCACCCACATCCATCACGTCGCACCAAGCACCAAAAGCTGACGTCGCGCGATTTGATTGGCTGAAATGCGGACGATCCAAGTGTCGCTTTTTCTTCCAATCATTCAGTTGGAGGATGGATGTGTCCCGGATCCAGTCGCATTCGGGACTGAGTTGCGCACTAAAAGGCGGCAATTTGCAATCGCGATCTTTGTCGGAAGCATGAAGAGATCTGGCTGGTGGTGCAGTCGCCAAACGGCTTGTTATGTGCTGGCGCTGCGCCTGGTTCCTGGTTTCAATAGTCTCAATATATGCTTAGTGCATGGATGAAAGCGCCATCGTCATCATCTTCACATTGGTACGACAACAACGGGTATCTATTTTATTCTGTGGTGATATTGTTTTCATCGAATGGCATCTATTTCATACGCACGTGCTTGTTGTTGCACCCAAAAGCGAGGCTTGGCGTCTCAAAAAAGAAAAGCAAAAGCAAAAGCGTCCAGTCCTGCTGCTGTTGCGCAATTGACTTTGATCAGTCGCTGTCCTCTCGCCTGCGTCGCTTGCTGCTCTTTTTCGAGCTCTTGCTGCTACTGTGACGACTGCTTCGCTTTCGCGACGACTTCTTGCGCTCCGAGTCCGAGTAATCGGAGCCGCTGCTCGAGTCGCTACTGCTGCTATGGTGGTCGCCGTCGCTATCGCTGCTGTTGCTATCGTCGCTCTCGCTTCTTGACCGCTTGTGGTGCTTGTGCTTCCTGCTGCTGTTGCTACTTTTATCCCTGGACGACGACGACGCTTTCTTCTCTTTCTTCTTCTTGCTCTTCTTGGCCTTCTTCCTCCTGCTCTTCTTGTGCTCAGACTCGTCGTCGCCATCGCTATCCGACAAATCATTGTAAATCGCAGCGAGCGCCTGCGGGTTTAGGCCGCTGCCCGTCGTCCCCGCGGACGCCTTTCGGGATGATTTGTGCTTGGACGACTGCTTCTTGATCGACTTGTCGCGGCTCGCGTCCAGCTGCTGGCGGAACTGCTCCGTGCTCTTCTTCGACGGGTCGCGCACGGACTCGGCCTGCAGCTTCTGCAGCTTGGTGCCCACGAGCATGTCGTACATCTTCTGCAGCGTCTGCTGCGAGTTGGCGGGCATCGCGACCGTCGACTTGCCGTGGTCCTGGCGCTTGTGGCGCGCGCACGTGCCGGTGTAGCACTGCGGACATTGCGACATCGTCACGTCTGGTACTGTTAGAAGAAGCTCAGAGACGTACAGACACACGCAGAGACGGAGGAAACACAGACGCAGGCGCTGGAGTGATGAATACACCACGCGCGCGTCGTTTGTATCGTCGTTTTCTTTCTTGGTTGTGCGCGCGCTTGTTGTTACGATCTGTCACTGGCTGAGCGCAGAATCCCACCAACCAGCATGTTGTAACCTGCTATAACGCATACCAATATACCAGTATTGTTTCTTAAATACCGGTATACCGGTAGTCAGCATTTGATTGGCAAAAGTGTAGCCATTTGTATGTAACCGCTCGGCGGCGACTTTGGAAATGCAAGTCCAACGTGGCTCTCAATTTAGCTTTACGCTATTTACGAGTATTTCGCTCGAAACCCCATGGGGCGCAATCAAGGCAGCGATGGATGCTGCGTGCCTTCTCTCGCTCTCTCTCTCTATCTATCTATCTATCTATTTATTTGTATCTGCACCATCGCGTGTATCGGTTTTGCTTTAGAGCTCCCTCCCATCCTCCACCACCGCAGTCGGTGCTTCTCTGTTTTGGAGGAACACAAGAGAGCGAGCGAGGAAGAGCGCAATTCTGCTTTGTCAATCGGGAGCGCTGAGTAAATAGCATCGCATCACACTCACAGAAAACAAGGAGACAGACAGACATGTCGTGGCAGAACAACTGGGGCACGGTCAAGTCGACGAACGCCAAGGCATGCGCGCTCTATTTCGAGGTCGCGAATGTCGGCAAGACGATCGAGAGCTCCAAGAAGCGCGTGATCTGGCGCGTCAAGGTCGAGGACGGACGCGAGTTCGAGATCATCCTCACGCACTCGCTCGCGTCCGGCAAGAAGATCCTGCGCGTTGACGGCATCATCAAGTACACGTCCAAGTCGGTAAGGTTCTCGCACATTGCATGGGCGTCTTCTCTCGTGTTGGGGTAGGTAGGCTTATGGTTGAAAGGACACTGGAAACTCACTCGGTGTGTTCCATCTCCGCAGCTTTCATTTGGCGACTGGGACCATGTGTTCAACTTGCCTGGGGGCTACACTGTGCACATCATCATCAAGCCGTCGGTCGAGCTCAACGATATGTATGGTAGGTTACCATCGTCAAGTCATTCTAGCTATGTTCATGTATATAGGATCTGTACTATGCCTGGCTAAGCACTGACACGCTCACTCTATGATTGTGGTCTTTCTTCTATTCTAGACCTGATCATCGACGGCACGTCATTCCGCCGTCTCCCGGACAGACTGGACCCGAACCGCGCGAAGAACACCCCTGGGAACAGTGGCGTCGTCTCTTCGACACCGATCCGCAACGGATCGAGCGGCGGTGGCTCGCGGACCAACTCGTATACGTACAACTACTCGAACGGCGGGTTGGGCGGTTCCAGCGGGCCGTCGTCGCGTGAGAGCTCGTTCTCACCCTGGCCGTGCTCTCGCTGCACGCTCGTGAATGAGAAGCCGCTGGCGCCGATCTGCGAGGCCTGCGGCGCGCCAAAGCCCGACTACATCTGTGAGTTGACTTGCTCGCTGTGCGTGTCCATTATGATTGCCGAGCCCTTTTTTCCTAACCATACGTTTGTGCTGTGATTTGTACGAACTTCAGCCCCAGAAGAGCGACAGCGTGCGCGGGAAGCCGTGCAGCCGCGTCCACCTGCGCCAGTGGGCCGATCGCCGTCGAAAACGTCGACCTCGACGCCCCAATACAGCCAGTCCTCCAAGAAGACGGCGGGCGACGGCTTCTTCAGTGCGTCAACATCTGGCAGCAAGGACGACGGGTTCTCATCATTCGGGGCGACGGATCCATTCGCGACATCCAGTGCGCCGCCGGCTTTCGGGACGCAGAGCCCGTTTGCGACTGAGAAACCAGCTTCGACGGAGGACATCTCGTCCATGCTCTCTGGACTGGACTTCACTGCCGCCCCCGTGCAGCCAGCGTCCATGACGACAAACGGAGCTGCTGGTGACCACCAATCGTCATCACCAGATCCTACAAACGAGACGTCCAACACACGGGTGAGCTTTTCAAAGTGTCCACCTTCGATGGTGTCCATCTGCAATGGACTAACACTGTTGTCTGTGTGATACAATAGACGGCGAGCGGCGATTTGTGGGAGTCGAAAATGGTCGACCTGAACCTCAAGCCCGTGCAGAAGCAGAAGCCCGTGTCCGCGAAGGCCTACCAGACGCTCGAACAAGCGCGCATGCAGGCGCCAAAGGAGAAAGTGGCCGTGCTGCCATCTCCTCCACCTGCTCCTGTCGTCACTGTCGGGTTCTACGCCACCAACATGCCTGTCCAGGGCGGGTACTACCAGCCTGGCATGGGCCAACCTCAACAGCAGCAGCAGCACATGTACAGCACTGTTGGCGCCGGTGGGTACGGCATGGCGGCACCTGGCAGCAACTTTGGAGGACAGAGCGTGCACAACAGCGCCATGGCCGCGTATGCTGGCGGCGGCAACTTTGGAATGCCGCAACAACAGCAGCAAACGCAGCAGTTCCACACGCAGATGCCGCAGCAAGGAACGGGGTTCCCGCCGTCCAACCCGCACGCGTTTGGCTCGGATCCGTTCGCAACACTCTCCTAAAGGCCATAGCCGTGTAGGTTTCCTGCATGTCCATCGTGGCACCGCCACCATTTTCTTATAAACACCACAAGGGCAAATACATAGAACGCAATTGAGATACAATTGGTTTGATTTCACCTTTGACGTCTACGCTTTCGTGGCCTTCATGTTGGTCCGCAGAGGCACCGAAACGACGTCTTCTGGTACAGACAGTTGCGGTTCACCGGGTGGTTCGAGTCGAGAGTCGAGCCGTCCAGGTGCGTGCCGTTGAAGTAGCAGTTGGCGCCCGTGCAGTAGCAGCGGAACGAGCGAAAATGGCAGTCATCGTCGGTCGAGCAGCCGTCGAGGTGGTACGAGAGCGGGTCGTTGTCCTTCCCAGGGCCGCGCGTGACCGCAAACTCAAACTTGCCCAGCACCGGGTAGTGGTCCGAGAGGTCGATGAGCTCGATCTTCTTGTTGCCCTTTGGCGCGGTCCAGTCGGCGACGAACGGCTGCACGTGGTTGACCTGGCATTCGAGGGTCGATACGCCCAGAGGCTGTTGATAAGGAGCTGTTGCCATAGGAACCAGTGACGAAGAATGGGGGCTTGTGCGTTAGAACCATTGGACTTAGACAGCCATGGCATTGAGAGAGGGCAGGTATGTAGGTACCTTTGGCGTAGAGCACGTAGTCGAGCCACTCGAGCGGACAGCAGGGGCAAAAACACATATTGTCCGGCTGGATGAACAGGAGCAACTGGTCCCGAATGTTGTGATGCAGAGAGCACGTCGAGCGCGTCAATGCGTTCGGGTAGTACGTCCCATTCTGTGTGATTCATTCACACCAAACGCCAATTGGAAGGACAGTGTTTAGCTACTAGCACAGAGCGAAGCCAGAGTGCAGGTGCTACGCAAAACAAAGCTACCTCCACATACTTTGTCGTCGCCCCAGCTTTCCACGTACTTGGCGGAGCACTTGTTGCTGTTTGCAGCGCCATCGCGGCCGACGAGCAAGTTGGAACGAGGGCTGTGGAACGAATGATAAACACACAGGAGGGCAAAAATGTTAGAGGCATTGAAAGTTACGGAGAGCTCACAACAACTGCATCGATTTCTCCACTCACTCGCTCGTGAACTGCTGGTCGCCGATTGGGTTCGGAGAGTGTGCGCCGAGTAACTCTGTCAGCTCGGCGACCTCGGCAGCAAATGTGTGGTTGTCGACGTTGAAGTCTCCGGCAAATAGCAAAGGCTACATCCAAGTGGGGGTTCCAGTCATTCACACAGAGTTTGTACGTTAGAGACAATGGACCGATGAGCTGTACGGGTTGTCAATCAAAGGTCGACTAGCTTACCTCATGTTCATGAATCTTGAGCAGGTCGACGAAGCTGCGCATCTAGTTTCAGATACAAACAAATAGCTTCAATGAAATGTCTAGCGCGTGGCATCATCAAACAGAAAAGCTCAGTACCTGTTTGGCTTGCTCCACTCGATCCGCTCTGCCCTGTGGGGTCGACCACGCCTGGTTCATTGAACAGATCAAAATGGATTAGCTCAGACCCTGATATACGGAGGACGTGATGTGTGCTTTTGCGTGCAGCACCTGCATGTGTGTGGCAAACACGTTGAAGATCTTGGAGGTACTGCCCACCGTCTTGAGCATGCGAGCGTACTTGACGCCTTTCGCGGCCAGACAGTCGGAGTAGTGGCACGCGCCGCGATAAATGTGCTGCGCTTCGTGGATGATCGGCCATTTCGAGACCACGATCACGCCGCCATTCAGCAAACTATACCATCGCACGCACAGCCAGCAGCCAATGCGTCAAACAACAAGCCAATGATATAGATATATGTACACTGAGCCATACCTCGTGAACGGATCCGGGTCGTGCAGGATGCTCGTCACGTAGGGGAAGCCGTTCTTGCGGAACTGCGCGAGCATGTTCTCGCGCTCGTCCTTGATGTCCGCCTCCGCGAACGTGACGACGTCGATGCTCTCCGAGATCTTGCGCAGCGACTCAGGGATGCGCGTGAGCCGCTCTCGCTGCCCGTCCTTCGACACTTCGTACGGACGTCCAAACACATTGTACTGGGGAGCCGCGATCGTATTTGATCATCACGCACACACACACACATTAGAGACACATTTCAGTGATATTCCAATATAGAGCAACGAGAGCAATAGCAGTAGCACGCCCCTCAAACAGTACGATAAGGCTGTTGATACAACGCACCTGCAGCACTTCGAAGGTCATGGTGTTCACATCGTCGCCATCATCGACGACAGCGATGGGCTTTCGCGTCACGTCCGTAGCTGCTGGTACTGGCGTGGGCGAGCGGTACCTGAACGGCGGCGCGTGCCGTCGCCAGGAGAACGCCGCCGTCTGGTGCAGCGCCGTCATGTGCAGCAGCACGCACATGTACACGATGAGCCACAGCGCACCCCCAATGGCAGACCGCGAGCCACGACGAAGCGCGCGCATCTCGTCGTCTACAGCGAACGAGTGAGGGGAGGATTCGATTGATTTGAGCTGGTCAGTTTGATCTTCAAGTGAGAGAAATGTAGCAGGGGCTACTAATGAGGAAGGTTTTCTTAGAATCGAGCATCATTCCGAAGAGGCTACTATTTGGAGTGTCAAATGACTACCATCATTCCCGAGATGGAAAGATGGCTACACTTCTTCCAAGATTGGCGGTTGATGTGATGTGGACGCTCATTATTCAAATCAAACTTTCGACGAAGCAAGAGTGCTATCGGCGTGATGCAGCGCAGACTGGCATTCGTGCGATTAGCAGCAGACAACGCTCTAAGCACACTTCATCGACGCAGCGGCAGCGTCACTTTGTCCTGAACTAACATGTAAGTTTGAATCGGAGCTCCTCGCTGTTCAATCCATCCACATTTCTGAAGAGCGGTTTAGGAAGTTCAAACCAGAATCGGTCAATGCAACAACGCAATCCATGTATTGTAGTATTTGCTCGAGCCGTCGTATTTCTCGCCAGGAGAAGTGGGTCTTACACCAAGAACGTGATCGACATCTTGCACTCTTTGGCTGCGTCACTCTTGAGAATGATAGATACCTCGTCGTCTTTCTGCGCGCAGATCACACCGAACAAGTAGTACGAGAGCCAATCATCCGCAGCGCTTCTCTCTTTGGTGGTGGCGACTCCCTTGCCAGGCAGCCAAATTTCCACGTCAGCATCCGCAACAACAGCGTTCATGGGGTACTTGACAACAATGATACGCTCCTGTGTTTCTGATCCGGATTTTCCCTTCATCCAGAGTAAAGAACTCATCGCGCACAGCGTAGCCACAGTCAGCAGTCCAGACGATCGGTCCACCGACAGGGACTGAGCATCCCTTTGCTTGAACTCTCAAGAAAGTAGAGGAAGGGTCCGGCTCCAGCTGTCGAGGAGTCTTTGGCGTCATCTTGATCTGAGCCAATTCGGTGCAGATCACACGCAGCTCTTCCTCTTGGTCCTGCAACTTCGCTGCGAGAACGTCCGTCGCTTCGAGGGAAACTGGGCTTGGTGGCAGTGTGTGCGACAAATAGTCAACCTCCTCGTAGTCGATTTGAACCACCATTTAGAGGGCTGACGTCCACCCTGCGCTGCCATCTTCCCTTGGTTCGAGGTCGCAGTTGCAATCAGCTAAGCTTTGCGCGAGGCAATTTTGGGAAAGCTACAACGTTCAACACACAACAATCGTGTTTTGTCAAACACAACGACGAAAAATTCGTCTTTGAAAAAGCATTGTGGTCCAGGTTTCGTTTGTACCAGAAAGTAACCAGCCAGGCGTTCGTTCACCCAGGTCTTGGGTATCCGGCTCACCCTTGATCGAATCAAGTTGCCCTGTTTCCCTGTTGAAAGTGTCAGCAAGAATCAGTCCTAGCTAGGAAAGCTAGACTGTAGCTGCTGGAAAACTTCTTGACATCAAACCAACGCACCATTGCTGCTTGCTCTCGCGGTCCACGAGCCAAACCTCCAGTGATTGGTCTTTTATTGTGAGTCGATAGCGATATGAAGCGTGTGCCCTGGACGGGAAACTCACGGTGCCTTCTGCCATTTTGTCGTGGTTGTTGTTGTCACGCTCCATGCTTGAGATAGTGAAGTGGTATGGGAGGGCTTCTGGGGAATTGGTGGTTTAGCTGGACTTGGCACTTGGGGCGTGGCACTGGGAACGAAGAAAGACATCGCATTGAGGACTTGTGGGGAAATGCGCCACGACTGGGTCTCGATCCCGGAATTTTCCTTCTCTTGCGAGTTCCAAGAGCGAGTTGATGGATTGAGATTTCTTTGTCATTATTGAGAGTTATTAACTGTAGCAGAAAAAAAGTTTTCGTACCAATAGCATGGTCATCAATCAGAGCAAGTTGACTTTTTTTCTCGATTGGTTGCCACCATCAGTCTAGCCATCTCTTCCTAGATAGTTACACTTTGAAAAATTGAAACAAAAAAGAATTCTCAGAGAAGCTCAAGATAAGTTCCACAGCAAGCATTACCTTGTCTTGCTTTGCGTTACATGCATGCACAAAACGCGAGTCAAACAGAATGCTTCCAGTCATTCCAGCTCGTCAAATCACAAATTCAAATCTCTCTCTCTGCGTACACTTCTGCAGCACCGGCCAACCAACCAACCTACGCAGTCGTCAACGACGACGATGCATTTCCGCCAGCAGCTATCGGACGCGTCGCGATCCAGTAGAGCGAGTTGGTGAGCGAGCTGCCGTCGTCGAAAAAGCCCAATTCGTTCACGCGCGTCCACGCCTGCGCCGGGTCGATGATCGCCAGGTCTAGGTACGCGTAACCGCTCCAGCGCGCGTCGATCGGGTCCACCGTGCGCTCGAACGCCTCTTTCTGCAGCACCGGGTACTCCTCCGCAACGTACGCAGGCGAGATGAACGCCTCTGTGATCGGCGTGAACGGGATCATGTTGATCAGGTGCATGTGCTCGATCTCGGGGCCGAACCACGTCGTGTACGACACCTTGGTGGACGCGATCTGGCCCGTCATCTTGTTCTGCGCGTACACATCTTCATAAATGCCCGAGTCGGAACGCATCTGCCAGTAGGTCTTGGCCGCGCGGATCTCGAGCGCCAGCAAAATGTGGCCCATGTGCTCGACCTGCGGGATCTGCAGCGCCTTGCCCAGCAAGTAGACGCCGTAATACGCGTTGATCGCCTCGCTCACGCTCTCCTGGGACTTGCCGCCGTCCAGCGTGTACACGCCGCTCGCAAACGAGTGGCCGTCAAACCAGGAAAAGTGGCGCGTGTACGGGAAGTACTTGCTGTGGATGGGGGGTAAGAGCACAGGGATAAAGGTTGATTAGTATCAGCTACGCACCATTCAATGACACACTTGATATGGTAGAAATCACTCACTCGTTGGCGTCGGCGCTCGCAATGTCGCGCGTGATCGCGAGGATCGCCGCCTTGTGCGTGGTGCCGAACTCCGGACGGAACTTGGCCACCACCGCGATCGAGTACAGCAGGTAGCCGTAGTGGAAGTGCTGCAATAACAAACAACAAGGTAATAGAAAATCAGTCAGTCGGTGAATCACTCAGCCTGTTTCTAACCACACCACTATTGTTTTCTTACGTGGTCGTTGTACCAGCCGTTGCCAAAGTCCGTCATCCAGAATATGCCCTTGAGGCCGTTCTTGGAGCAGAGACCGCCCCAGACGCTGTCGTACACAAAGTGGTTGTCGTTCGAGCCCACGAGCCACGGCGTGAGCCACTTCTCCAAGTCGTTCAGCAGCGCGTCGCGCGCTTCCACTTCGCCCACCGTGTCCGCGATGAGCGCCAGACGCGCCTGGCGACCGATCTCCTTGCCGAAAAAGTACGGGTCCTGCGCCTCGGGCGTGTAGTTCGAGTCGTTCTTGAGCGAGAACTTAATCGCCTCGAGGTACTCGGGCTTGGTGATCTGCTGCGTGGCGTCAAAGTCAATACCCGGCAGCGTCTCCTGGAGGACCCACTTGTGGCCCAGCACCGCCGTCATGTTCGACTTGACGGTGCGGTGACCGAGCTTCGCGAGCACCTTGGTGCCGTCAAATTGCTGTGCGCTGAACGAGTCGGCGTGGTGCGGGTTCGCCAGCATGAGCAGGTTCGCGCCAGCCGAGGTGTTCACGCCGTCAAACGACTTGGTCGCCCACTCAAACGTGACGAACCCATTCAGGTCCTCAACGTTCGTCTCGACGGAAGAAGCGATCGGGTACACGCTCGCCGAGGCGTCCAGGAGCGACACAGCGTCTTGCGAGGGGACAATCGCGATGCGCGCAGCACCAGTGTAGAAGTCCGTGTCCACCAGACGCACGTTCGTCGGGGTCGTGATCTCGCCGCGCAGGTTGTACGGACGGTAGTCCTTCTCGTCCGCAAACTGGAGCTGCAGCGTGCGCTCCTGCGCAAAGTAGAGGATCCACTTTTGTTGCGCGAGCCCCTTGTCCGCGCCGTACACTTCGATGTCGAGTTCAAAGCGCTTGGACGTCCATTGCTGCGTGGACGCGACTTTCGTTGGCTGCTCGACAGCGGTCATGTTGATGGGCACTTGGTTCACAGCGAGCAGCGTCGCGTTCAGCTCGAGCACGGGGATGATCTTCTCGTACTCGACCGTGAAGTAGGGCGAGCCGCGCACAAGGTACACCGAGAACAAGTGCTTGGCATCCTCAGCTTTTTCGTCCTCAAAGTGGTACTTGAGCGTCACGGACAGTGGGTCGAACGCAGCGATACTGCGCGACGTGCTGTTGCCATCGCCGAGCAATCGGCTAGTGGTCATTTCTCCCTGGATCTTCTGGCTGTAGCCCGTGAAGCTCACGTCCGCGTTAAAGTACTCGGTGATGTTGCCGCTCGTCACGACGCGTCGCGAGTCGCCGTACGAAAGGTCCAAGCGCTTAGGCAAACTGCGCACAGTGTACGGGCTCAGTGTGATTTCACCACCACCTGTGCGACAACAAGAACAACCATGCGTTAGACAACCGACCCAGCAGATCTACGAGGCTCCTAAAGCATCGTGGCTCAAGACATACCTGGGTTCAAGCCGTGGTCGTCGCCCACGAGCAGGTTCGTCCAGAACGCGTTCGTGGGGATCGCGCTAGAGAAAGTCGCGCGGTCCATGACCTTGGGCGGGATCGGGTGCTTGCGCGAGACGAACGGCGGCAGCAGCGCGAGCAGCTCTGCGTCGCTGTAGCTCTTGCCGTCCGTGTTGCGCAGCTTGGGGGCCGACGCACGCTGCGACGCGTCGTCACTGCTGTCATCGTCGTCGTTCGCGCCAGCGAAGAGCCAGCCGAGCCCCACGAGCGCGAGCGCGGCCAGCGGCAGCACCACGAAGAGCGCGCGGCGCGTGAGTTGCTGCACGCGCTGGCGGCGCTCGCTCGCGGGCGAGCCAGGTGAGGTGACGTTGGCGCCTGCGTGCGAGTCCTGCAGCCTGGACGGCAGCAGCGGCGAGGTTTCCGTCGGCATGGGCGCCATGATGCAGAGGCAACGGTGCTATCTGCTGGTGCTGCGGCTGATTCGCTTCAAGCCGAAAAGTGACAATGCGAGAAGGTCTGGGGCTGTCGATCTTGATTCATGCATGCGTGCCGTTATTTTTTATTTTAGTATCCGGATAACCGCGCAAATGGAATGGAATGGCTCGAAGCCAGGCTGGCAGGGGAAGATTTGAGGATGTTTGGTGCCTATTTGTTGGGAGGAGTGGAATGTCACCCCTATTTTTAACTGAAAATAGGAAAGATACCCCCACAATTGGGGGATGGATCCTGAAATAGGACTTTCCTGGTTTTTATGGAACCACTCACAGGGACAAACTGAGGAAGAAAAAAAGGCTGCTTGGGTTTCGTATGCGACACTTTGATTGGCGTAGAAATCAGGAAGGGTAGGGTTAGCTTGGTCCCTCCCTCTCTCTCATGACCAGACCTCTTCAAAAGTGGAAAGTCCTTCAAATTCCTTCTTTTCCCACCTTTGATAACAACACCATCCCACACATTTGTCCAAAACATCAACGCGTCCTTCTTCTCGATCCATGCGTTTGACCTCACGAATATCTATGCATGCATATGTAGCCCAAAAAACAGGTCCATGGCAATCACATGGGCGAGTTTTGAGTTTTTCCGTCGCAACCTGTATCTGAAATGGTGGTTTCACACTGCAAAGAGGCAAGATTATATTACCATTTGGAGGCATTTGATCCGCATTTGACTAGAGTTCGCAACACTATCAGGATAACAACTCGTACAGTATCCGCATGGATTACCAACCTTTCAGCGGCGCACACGACACTGCAGGTACGCGGCTAACCTCTCACTTCTCACTGGTTAAGTAAGAGAGGTGGGTTGGCATTTTGTGGCATTCAGGTAATTAAAACAACGAGTGTGTCAGTGCGTGGGGGAATAGTTGAGTGAATGCTGCAGCATCAGTAGCTGTTTAGCACATGCATTTGAAAGCTAGCAAGCAACTGTAGAAGAAGCACAGCAGGGGTGCATGCATGTGCTGGCTGAACTTGGCCAGCTTTTCAATCACAAGCCGATTTGCTTTTTTCAGCCACATCGGGCAGCATAACACTCGAGGATCAGCGACAGATGAAGCAGACAAAGCTCGACAGTACTACATCGCCACCTCCCAAGTTTGCGAAGAAAGGGGGGAAAGTTTGTTTCTACCCACCTCGTCAGATTTGGTTTAATGATTGGCGCTTGTTATGCGCAAATCAGCGACGTTGAGCCCGTTGTTTGCCGCTTCTGCGTTGCGTTCGGTAAGGGAATCGCGGAAAAAGCAACGGAAGCACGCAAGGAGACCACGAATCCCGAGCATTTCGGCGGCAGTTTTCGAACGGATATATTCGATAAGCACATGCGTGGACAGCATCCAAAGACGTGGGCTGTGTACACAAAGCTTGATTGAAACCGCATCCGACAAGGAATCGCCCCATTCGTCGAGACTATGAATACAACAGTAGAGAGAGAGAGTCACCATTGCCTGCTCTCTCTCTCTCTCTCTCTCTTGAAGGCGTATTGCACAACAAGCAATGGACTCTCTATCAAACTAACACTTGTGCTTACTAACAGGAAGCATCTCAATGTGCTTCTGATAAAAAAAAATACAAATGAATCCCACTTTTCCCATTTTATACTTTTGAGCGTTTCCCATCTTCTAATCTTGAACTGTTGAGGAGGTCTCATGGTGACGCAGCGTCACAGTGTCACTAAGCGTCATACTGTCACAAGAGCGAGGCAATTTGGATCTTTTCGTTATCAGATTGTTCGAGGAATTGCAGGTACCTGTGCCATCGAACGAATGGACAGAACTGAAGCAAAATACGCTCACCGCTCGTTAACATTGCATACCAAATGGAACCTGTTGTTTCCCGTTTATATATCTAGCGTCAAATGTTGGTCTGTGCATGTAATTGTAATTGTAGTGCTGTGAGTTGGACTGCACACGACACGAGGCTCATTTACCGGTACCCACAGCTCGTGCTAAGAAAGCGAGCCGGTGCCGTAGGGCGTCGTCGGGGACGTGCTCTTCTTGAGTGCTGCTGCAGCGAACCCACGCGCTTTCCGCTGGTAGTTGCTCCAGAAGAGGTAGATCATCGAGATCGCGACGTTGAACGACCCGCAAAAGAGCCACACGTGCGAGCTCTGCGCGAAGAGCACGCCCGAGAGCACGATCACTTTCGGGATCGTGATCGCCCACGCGCCAGTGTTTCCAAACGGCACTTCGAACGGACGCTCCGTATCCTTTTCAATATACTTGAGTCGCAGGAATGCGAAGAACTCCAGTAGCAGCGTGAGACTACAAGGTAGACAAAACAGCAATATGTAATTAGTTGTCATCCACAATCAGTGCCACCAGACGCAACACATTATGTGACCGTTGTGCGCCAAACCCACTGAACACTTACTTGTTGAAGAACGTGTCGAGGACGACCAGGAACTCGAATGAAAAGCTCATCAGCAGCGCGGTCGTGATCGTCTGGAACAAGATCGCGGCAATCGGCGTTCCGAAGCGCTCCCACTCGATCGCGAGGAAGCCCGGGAGCATCTTGTAGTCGGCGGTCGCCCACAGTGCACGGGAGCTGCACGCCATCACCACGTTGAACTCGCCAAGTGTTGCGACAACCGCTGCCGCGCCAACCCAAACGCCGAGCCACGGTGCGATACTCATCGCGATTGTCTCCAACGAGCCTTCGTGCCATGTCGTGAAGTCGGCTTGGACCATGATACCAGCAGCAACTTTAATTGTTCACGTTACGAGCAAAGCAGCACACACATACAATCTTCATGGTTAGATACGCGCAGGTCTTGCGAGACGACACAGCATGTGTTTATCATCGTACCTGGGAATGCGTAGTTGATCGTGATAAGCACCATCGCAATCACAATTGCAATCGGATACGTCCTGCCGCCATCCTTCACTTCGCCTGCAACACAACCGAGCGAGTCCCATCCTACATACACATCGCACGTATTGCGAACGAGTTACACACACTTGGACACTATTATAATCACACGTTGTTGCCACACAATACCTTGGTAGTTCCACAGAATGGTCGACAGGAAGACCGACCAGTTGATCTGCGGCGCGACGCTCCCCCACGTTGCAAAGTTGAACGCCTCGATGCTCATGGGCTCCAGGATGAACGGCGCGAGCACAAAGAGCGACATGCCCACGGACGCGAGCGCCACCGCGCGCATCCCCACGGCGTTCGCTGTGAACACAAAGAACAGCGCGGTGCCTTTTACAAGCCATCTCTCGGTATCAGACATGACATAGTCGTACCCGGACGCGAGGAACGCCTCCACATAACTAAGGGTACAGCCAAAATGGAACACATAGTTAGCACTAATGCACCATTAAGTAGTACTACTATATCGTACCGAGAAGCTCATACCTGCAGAACAGAACCGGATACGTTGGCAAGTCGCACACGTTGCTGGCAATCGAGTTGAACGCGTTGATCCAGCCCGCGTACTCGCCCAAGCCGCGTCGAACCCAGAGGATGTAGCCGCCGTTCTCGTCGATCATCGTGCTGAGCTCAGCAGTCTGTAGTGTTTCGTCGCATAAGAATGCAGTGGACGAGTTAGCAAATAGACTGTCATGCGATTACCCATGGATGTATGCATTTGTTAAGTTACGTACCATGAGCGCTTGCGGCAATCCCCACGTGAACGGCAAGATCACGACCGCCAGCAGCACCGGGTACGCGCCTGCCGCTCGCACTGCATCCTCCACGCCGAACGGTCCCGCCGCGACTGCAAAGTACGCGATGAAGCCCAACGTGATGTGGTTGATCGTGCGCGCCTTGTGTCGTTGCGGACTCCGCCCATCTCGCCCGTCGTCAGTGCTGGTGGTGCCATCATCTTCCTCTCCAAACTCTTGTTTTTGGCTCTCCAACAGCAGCGCCGACATGCTCGTGGGCGTTGGCACGTTGCGCCACGCCTTGAGCGGCGAGCGGTCGGCAGACGACGGTGGCAGGAAGTGCATCACGCACGCTTCGTCGCGCGAGTCGAAACACGTGCGGATCGAGCGCTCGGATGAGGAGGAGGGCGGTCCTGTGGGTGCATTCTCCTGCTGCTGCGGCTGGCGTGACTGCTGTGGCTTCTTCTTGGGCATGGTGATGATGACAGCGGGATGCTCGTATGGGTCTTCGTACTGCTGCTATGCTGCTACTGTATGTCGCGAAGCGGTGCGATGCAAGCGCGTCTTCTTGGGCTGCCGCGCAGCCTTTGGTTCGCGCTGTTGATTGATCTTCGTGGGTTCCTTCTGCTGCTTCAAGTTGCGTAAATTACACCAAGTAGACCATCCCATTGCCCCGTCCCAACCAGCAAAAAAAGTGTCCAACCGCCAGCTTCCACACATTTTCACAAATAGACATGCAAACAAGTCAAACTGAAGTGTATCTCACCAAATATTTAGTAAAATGGACATACAAGCATGTTAAAATTGCAGGTGTCACATATATTTGTTTTTACGAATCTCGTATAAATAATTCAGAGTCGTAATTACGCCTGTGGTGGCGACCAGTCGTTCGTTTTTTCTGAACAGCGCTTTGAAATGACGCCAATGAGCGTTTGAAGAGCTCAGTGTCCAAGTTGAGCAGCTTCCTTCCAGAGCTCCTCCCCATCTATCCAGCAGTCCACGTCCCGTCCATCTGTGTGTCTCTATGAGCGCCTTTGTGTGTGTTTGTGTGTGCCTGCTCTCCAACAGCCCGCTTTCGCACTATATGCGTGAGTGGGTATAGTCTGAGCGAACAGTGAGGCTGCGGAGGACCCGTGGGCGATGTGCTTTGCCCGCGGTGGTGCCGCGTGAACGCTCGATCGGTTGGAGTGCGCGCTCTGCCATTCAAATTGCTCTTGAGAGTCGAACAAACTGTCTATTGCGTTTCATTCTGTATGAACTCTTTGTATCTGGCAAGATACACTCTGTGCTTGACCTCCCCAGTGGTCGATGTCCAATTTTTCACCTTGCCATAGCAACCACGCCCTTTACTCACCGTCATGCTCTCTCAGTGGGCGTCATGGTCTTAGGTGTGTGACATACAAACACAACTCCAAATTGAATGAGACTTTATATACTTGAACGGATCGAAGTGAGGAAGAAAACCATTGTTGAGATCTTCGATGAGCTTAAACAATAGACTACAATTCTCTGATCGATCTCCGAAGACCCAAACTGCATTTTCACAAAACGCACGATACGAAACACACAGCTCCCGGACTGTTGTGGTAGTGCTTGGCATGCATCATGTCTTGAAAGTAATAAACGTTGCGAAGACGAGCGTTAGCGTCCAGGGATCTACCTACACTAAACGCCAAATCCGAGATCAGTTTGTATCCTTCTTCAGCCTTTGTCAATTTGCAATGTGTGTGCTCATTGCAGCTGTTAAGTGACAGCGAGTGATTGCTCGAAAGACCTCCTGGTATGTGGAGCAATTACAAATTATTTATTAGCCACAATGACCTTGAAAGCAGCAGCAATCTTCACGAGTTCTATTAAGGACTACTGCCTCCCGTCAGAGCGTCACCCATCTATCGACTCGTTTGTACAAGTCTCTGTGATCGCGAAGGGCGAGCCGCTGAGCTACCAGCGGTTCAATGACGATACTCCCATCGATGGCGCGACCCAATCATTCCTCTACACCTTCAAGAGCATCCAGCCACACAATACACACAATGCGGAAAGCTACTGCTGCTTCGTTCAACAACATGAACGCACATCTCTATCAGTTCTCTGTGACGTTCAGCTCGTGCTCGAGTAGTGTGTTCTCGTCGCTGGAGAAGTGGAAGACGCCGTTGACGCTGTTTCCAGCGAGCACGTGCGGCAGCCAAATGTGGTCGTCCGCCCACATCTTGTCGAACGGGATGTCGCCGACCGCGTACCATTTCGGGTTCATCTCTTCGCTCTCCGAGGGCTCACCCGCAAACTTTGCTGTCAAAAACACGTGCACTTCCTGAGTAGCGATAGACACACACACAAAAGCGCATTCGTGAGCATTACAAGACCACACACGCACAAGCGGCTTGTTGCATGCAATCCCATGAACAAAAACACAACGAGAGCAAGGCGGTTGCACGTACCAGCACTTCCCTGCCGCCTTCGAATGTGAACAGCAGCACGCCGCGCGGATCCAGGTCTCGCTCCTGCACCGTCACGTTCGCTTCCTCTTGGATCTCACGCGCAGCGGCGGCGACGATGCTCGCATCGCCTGAGTCCACTTTTCCACCAAAGCCGTTCCATTTGCCCATGCCGAAGCCGCGCTTCTTCTCGCCAAGCAGCACTTCCGCCACTTCCTTGGCGTCTGCTGCATGTGCTGCTTGGGTGACCATCGCACGCTCGCGGACGATGAACGCGAGGGTCAGCAGCTTGCGCGGAAGCGTTGAGAGCACCATCCTTGTCGCTCGCTGTCGAACTGATCTGATTGATTGTCTTCTGCTGTGTTGGTTGACTGTAAGAAATGTTCGCTTGGACTCGCTAGCCCTTCAAAAAGCGCGGGAAAGTCCAAGAAACATTTTCTGACTGCATGTGCCGAACATTTTCACAAAAGCGGGGAGGTTTTAGAAACGTAACCTCCAAAAAGCGTAACCTGCGTATTCGAGTCGTTGACGAAGGCACGCAACTCAAGCTCTCGTGGGCAGCTTGCCTCGCTTACGCACGAAGAAGCAAGTCATTCTGCCACCCAGCGTCACCTTCGCTCTTGCCAAAATGAACATTCATCCTCTTCAGCGTACTCACTCTCAGTGTTGAGGATCACCTCCAGAAAACGCTCTCACCAAAGAACATCACCGCATCATTTCAATCCAACAAAATGCATTATCGACAAGTTAAAAGTTGTTTGTTTGACATGTACATGAACACAATCAGGTTTTCCACAACTGACGTCCTGAACAGAAGCTAAACGAATTCACACGCCACGCGGATCTTGCCCGCCTTGAGGTTACCGGGTGAGCCCATTCGCTTGGGCGTCGACGACTCCTTCTCCTCCGCATCCTCGCTCACTGGCTCCGCCACAGACGATGACACCAGCTCGATTTTCACATTCAGGTACCCAATGACGTCGCCCGTGTCGTCGCCCTTCGTAGTGATCTTCAGCTTCTCCACCACCACCGCGCCAGAGTTCGCCATCGACACGTCCAGCGCCTTGAACGCACGGCCGAGTCGCTCATCGTGGAGCATACTCTTGTCCTTCAACGAGAGAATGACGGACGGCTGCGTCTTCGCGGCTTCAAACTCCTTGGTCGAGTACGGGAACGTAAACGTCTCGTTCCACTCCGCACTGCCAATGTGCTGCTTCTTCTCGCCCGTCACGAACTTGATCTTGGCCGTGTTCGTTCGGCTCACATTCGATCCGACGTGGATCGAAATGTACGGTGTGATGTTCGGCGTGCTGCTCACCAAGTTGCCCAGTCCAAGCATGCCGCCGCCGCTCGAGCTCGTCGTCTTGAGATCTTCGAGGCTCACGATGGTCACAATCACCTGGTAGTCGTTGTCCGCAGCTCGCAGCTTGTTCGCCGAGCCACCAATCGAAAGCAGCGCAGATCCGCCACGAGGCGACTTCGACACCAACAGCTCGTACTCCTTGTCCTTGATCTGGTGGCTAACGTTCTTCTTCGTGTCGTCTGGCTTGACGCCCGTCTTCACCCATTCAGCGAGGTTCGACGAGTGCTCAGGCGGCTTGAAATCATTCTGCAACTGCTGCATCGACAAGATGCACTTGCCGATGGTCTTGTCGATCGCA
Organism: Globisporangium viniferum; assembly: GCA_023333705.1. Classification (NCBI taxonomy): domain Eukaryota; phylum Oomycota; class Peronosporomycetes; order Pythiales; family Pythiaceae; genus Globisporangium; species Globisporangium viniferum. The sequence goes on from JAASFI010000260.1 coordinate 29,320, forward strand.
CCACCGTACGAATCCTTCACCACGAACTGGACTTCCTTCTCGCTCCCGGAAAGCTCCAACTGCGTCTTCTCCTGCCACACCGGGTTCAGCGTGTTGTACAGAACGCGCGTCTTCAGGATCACCTTGTTGTCCACGCGCACGACGCAAAGCGGGTCGCACGAGTCGTCCGAGAGCAATCCGTTCGCGCCAATGACTTCCAAAAACAAGCGAGTCGCCTTGTAGTGCGATTCGTCGAACTCGGCGATGAGCTTGTTGTTGATGATCTGCTTTGGCAGACGACGACGTCCACCAAACGGAGATCGATCGACAACAGTCGACTGGACTCCCAGCGCGAGACTGTGGGACGTCGAAGTGAGGCGCTTGAGCAACACCACACCAGGACCAGCAATGCCAGACACAGTGCCCTGCACGAGTCCCGTCACGCCGCCCTTCATCGCACCTTGCACAGGCTTTGTGAAAATGCCCGTGAGTCCCTTGCCGAAATCTTTCGCAAATTGGATTCCTCCGTCAAGCGGAGCAATGCCAGTTGGGCTATCTTCCTTCTCGTTTCCGCCGGCAGCCTTCTCGTCCTCGTCAGCAAACTCGCCAACGAAACGGTCAAGCGATCCGGTGATCTTCGCCACCGTCGACGCACCAGACTTCACAATCGTCTTTCCGAGAACCTTCACACCTTCGCCGCGAGTCTGCGAGTCACCGAGAACTTCGCCCTTCGTGATCTTCAGGAACTGCATCACGCCGGAGCCAAGGTCCTCAACCAAACCAATTGGGTTACCGATGATATCAGCACTGCCAACCAAGCGGTACGCTTGCATCACACCTTGGCGAATGTAGTTCTGTATCAACTGGTTCTGCAGTCGCTGCTTGGTCGAGAAGCATCGCATAATCACAATCTCGTTGAAGCTGAGCGTTGGCGATCCGCTCAAGTTCGAGCCCACCAAGCCAATCACCTGGCTGAGGAAACCGAAAATGACGGAGCGACCATTGCCTCCAGTCGAAGACACGATGTCCTTGCGAGTGATCGAGTACTCCAAATCAATCATGATTCCGTGAATGCGCAGCACGTCAAAGTACACCAAGTCGTGGTGAATGTTTCCGTCCGCGGTCAACTGCATGATAGGAACTGGCGGAACACGGCGGTTGAGCGTTTGATCGAGCGTACGCGCCGATCGGTTCGCCACAGTCGCGTCGGAGACCAGGTAAGGCTCCAACAGCTTCACGAGGTTCACCAAGTAGTCGATGTCCACCTTGAGCGACACGCTGCTCAAGTCAAACTCGCACAGCTTGTACGTTCCAACCTTCGCAGCGAGATCAGCATCAAGAACCAACTTCAGAAGAGGCTTTGGATCCTTGCCGACCGCCTTGTCACTGTAACCAGCATCGATTGGGTTCAGAATCACTGGGAACTTCGCCGTCGTCAGCATGTCATCCAGCTGGAGGTTGAAAATCGAAAAGATCCACTCCAGGGAGGATGGGGCTTTCTGGACTTGGAGCACGTCGAGCGATGCGAAGAAGACTTCTTGCGGGTAGCCATCAAACAGCGACAGACCGAAACCAGCGAGGCGGATATCAAACGAGGACGCATACAGCATCTTGCGCTCCTGGAACTCGTTCTCGAACTGAGCTTCTTGATTCTCGAGTCGGTTCATCTCCAGTTCCTTCTCCATAAACTTGAAAACACGGGTGCTTTCGTCGACCACAACTTGCACCACAAGCTCAAATCGCTTCTTATCCGACGACTTGTCTCCTTCTGGAGCCACCTCAATCGAAATTGGTTCGTGGTATCCGACGTAATCAATGTCGTACGTCTTCTTCTTCGGGTGCGGCGCGTCTTTGTGCGAAACCTTGATCTCGACGTTGCGTTCCTTGGACAGCGGGTTGTACCACGCGAACGAGTGCCACTCGCCCGACTTGACCGTGATGTTCATTTCCTTATCCGCACCCTTGAACAGCGACGACTCGCCCAACTGAGCGCAGTCAATCGTGAACGGAGTGTAGTTCTCGATACGGTAAGGAGGAGCACTCGACACGTCACTCAAGATGACGTACACGTACATGTCGATGACTTGCACACTCGCCTGGCAGATGATCTCCTTCTGTCGGGATGGCGAGTACATTTGCACGTACAAATCGCCAGCCGCGTTGATCGGAATCGAGAACGACCACTTCTCAGCGGCTTCAGCATTCCACTCGTCCGAAAAGGAAACCGAGATAAACTTCTGGCACTTGGTCAGCTCCTCGCCCTTCTTGAGTGGTGCAAAGTGATACACAGGGGTCGTTTCGCCATCTTCAAGCGCGAGCTGGAAGGCCTTCACGTCTTCAGCGCTGCGCTTGTGGAAGATGTCCGTCACCTTCTCAACGTCGCCTTCAGTGCTTCCAAAACTCTGCAGGAACAACTTCTCCTTTGTTCGGTTCTGCACAAAGAATCGAGGACTGAGCGTCAAGCCCACGCCTTGTTCGAACATTCCAAACAGACCTTCCACCTTCACTGCGAAGACAGCTGGGCCGCACACATACTCGCCAACGGTGTTGATAGTGGTAGTGTTCATCGGTTCCGACCACGTGCCGTTCTTGACCACGTCTTCGGTAATCGGAGACGTTTTGAACGACGACTCCGTGACCTTTCCGAGGAAATCCCAAGCCGCTGGACGCGAGTTTGTCGAGGCAAGAGGCTTTAGGCTGAGACGGTTGTTCTCCAAAGACGTGACGATCGGGTGCTTGAAGCCGCTCGGAATATCCAGAGGAACAAACGAGCTTGGCTTCGCGCCAGGCGAAGTCGATGCCAGCGCAAAATCAAACGACGTGCTGTTCATAATCCAGTATGGACTGGAGAAACGCACAAGACGTGGCAGACTTGGCAAAGACAAGCGATCGACGCTGAATTGCGCGCCACCACTGACAGAGATCACCTCGCGGGCAATCGAGAACTGCTCAATCGGCGCGTGGATAGCCATCAGCATCGCCTTCGACCAAGGCGAAGCCACGCTCGGGATCTCACCAATTGAGCCAGTCACCAGACGAATCGAAATGTATCCTGGAGCAAGGCACGACACACCAGCAATTTCAGTGTCTTGTCCAGATTCGACGGAGCCAGTCAAAATTTCATCGGTGTCGAGAGGCTCGGCTTCAGCGCGAAGGACGTTCTCGATTCTGGAAAACTCCGTCGTCACGTTCTTCGCAGACTTCACCTTGTACTCGATGAATCGGTATTCAATCTTGTACGGCAGCGAGTTTCGAACAACAAACGGTGGCAGAAGCGACACTTCCCACTCAAAGTGGGTGCGAAGGTGCCAACGACGAACCAGCATGTTGGGAGCGAGCTGCTTCAACACCTTCGTGCAGCTTTCTTCGGTTTCACCGTACACAATTGTGCCACCACGTCGCTGCTGCTTGGTCGCTTCACGGCTCTTCTCGTATTCATCCAGTTCCTGAATCGCATCACTGGAGGTCAAGAGGTCGTTGTTCAACGACGCCTTGATGATCCACTGGTCAAAGTGTTCCGGGCGAGCATAGATCTCGGTCAAGCCCATGAGAAGGGAGACCGGCAAAGACATGCGCTCGTTTGGACGAAGCGTGAACACCTGCGAAGTGATCGACTCGCGTCCTTCACTTCCAAGCGCCAAATACTTCACTTGGTACACTTGAGAGCTGTGGTTGCAGAAGTACAAGTTCGACTTGAACACCAGACGCTGCTTGAAAGGGTCTTCCAGTCGGCTGAACGCGGAGACAAACAGCGTCGAAGGAGGCACGTCATCGCTCACAATCGGAATGTTGATGCTGCCAAACGTTGGAAGCTCAAACTTTTCCTTCGTTGCACCCCACTGCGCAATCTTCACTCCATCCAAAGTCGCCTTTCCGTCGACGAGAGCACTCTTCTTGATGTAAACGCGATCATTGGTGTCAACGACGATTTCATCTGGCTCGCCGTTCAATTGGAAAGCGAGCTTGCAGCCAGTGAAGTTTTGCACCAAGCAATCGCCACCCTTCTCGCTTCGCGCAGTCAACGCAGTGTTCATACCCTCTTGGTGCTGCTGCAGAGCATTTTGCTCCGCCTCACCATCGAGGACATCCATCAGCGAGCGGTACATGTTCAAGAGTCCTGGGGTCACATTAATCTGGAAACGCTTCGCGGCTTCAACAAGCACGGAGAAACCGTTCTCGCCTTCGACGGAGCTCAAACCAGCACAGAGTTCCCATGGCTCGATCACACTCTCCATATCAGACGCGAGGTCGCTGTAGCAGGTCGCAGACAAGTGAACACCGAACAGCGCCGTCCATGCCGAGGATCCAGACGTCGCAAGCCCTGCCCAGTCAACAGGTCCCGTCTCATCGATATCCTTGCCAGTCAGTTCGACAGACACAGTGACGTCTTGAACGTTGAAATCTCCACGGCAGTATCGAGCGGGCAGTTCAGCATCCGTTAACACAAAACGCAGGTTTCCGAGTTGCAGATCAGTCGTGAACTGGAGCTGCTTCTTCGTCGGGCCAGAGTGCTGAGCAAGTTGCACCAGCTGCTCGGTTTCACTGAGCGCGGCGCTGAAGATGCCATCGCGCTTCTTCTTCGCGATCACTCGGGCGGCGCTTTGGTACTCGCTGATACCACCACAGTGAGTGAATGGCTGCACCAACCACGTCGTGATCACGCTCTCCCGCTCTTTCTCGTCAATGCTTGGAACGACAAAAGACTCCCAGCAGAACTGAGCTGCTTCGTAGTTCTTCAGAAGACGAACCAGCTTCTTCTGCACATCAAGAGGCGACTGGACACCAAAACTGTGGTTGACAACGCGCGTTTCATTCTCGAACAGGTCCCAGAATCTCGCTTGGACATTCGGCTTTTGCATGAACTCCTGAAATTGAGTCACCTTGGTGATCTTGGTGTCGCACAATGTCTCCAGCACTTCATTGGCTCGGTACTCCCCACCACGGAGGTTGAGGAAACCGCTCAAATCACTGGTGCCATCGTACTCACTGGTGCTCGTCGATCCACTCGTCGACAGCAAGTCGTCGCGCAAGAACGATCGAAGTTCGTCGAACTCTAGGTATCCGTTTCCGTCGCGATCGATCTCCTTGAACAGCACACGAACGAAATACTCCAACTCACTCTCTAACAGCGAATCACCGACCTTCACGCGACGCAGAAGAAGCAGCAGCTCTCCGAGCTCAATCTGACCATTGTGGTTGGTATCAATGTCTTCAAAGAGACGGCGCATTCGGCTCAAAATCACATCCAGTTCGGCTTGACGGCGCAATTCGTCTTGCTTCAACTTGCTCTCGAGCTTCAGTTGAGCTTGTTCAGGCGTTGTCGTTTGCATGGCACCCAGTGATTGCAGACAGGACGCCATCAGCGCCAAACTCAAGTCAGAAAACGCGAACACAAAGTCCGGCATCTTCATCGACACCTTCTGGTGGCACAAGTATCGGTTGGCAGCATCTTGCTCGAGCAAAAATTTGACCGAGAAACTCGTCGGCACCAAGAGGGCTTCATAGTCTTCAACGCCGTCAATGTAGCGTGCGAGCATACCAATGTTGGTGGCTTTCAGCTCCACCGATTCTTTGGTCTTCGTGCTCACCACTTGAATTTGCAGGCTGAGAGGCAGATCGACGCGGCAGTTAATCACGGCGTCGTTCTGCGACGAGTTGACATCAATCTCCGAGTAGAACGACTTGGCAAATGAGCGCGAAGGAGTCAACACGATGTGGCAGTCGTCCATCGCAACGTTGAGCTCAAGTTCCTTGCCTCCAAGCAAACTGAACGGCGCCATCGACACTTCACTCGTCTTGCTTTCTTCATCCGACTTCACGGTGAGCACTTCCGAATCAGACTGTTCAACAGGCACAATAGCTTCAAACGCAGGGTGCGCAGCAGCCATCGCTTGACCCGTGCTCGTACTCAGGCGATCCACAGTCATCAAGAAGTGCTCGAGCGCGTCAGCAGCAACGATGATGTTCAGGTGGTTCAAGCTCGCCTCGATGGATTGCTTTCCAGTTTGGCACTGAATGATGTGAGCGGTCAAAACTTGCGGTCTCGTCAGTGCATCCGATTGCGCCGCAATTTTGCTGAAGTCAGCGAAAATGAGCTTGGACACTGGCGAAGCCGCTGGACTCAATGCAGACGATGACTTGTTCACAACGAACAAAATGTGCTCAAGCATCACTTCAATGTCTTGGCTGTGCTTGTCGTCGCCATCAGGGATTGCAAAGGTAGCCAAGTTGACACCGAAACTCGAGAACACGAACTCGGCAACTTGGGCATTCTTCTCCACGAAGCCAATACTGAGACTTTCAAGGCGAAGCGCAATTTGCATCGACTTGAACTGGATGTTCTCAGGCTTGGCGGCGAGCTCTTGCGTAACAGCAATGAAGTCCGCCAGCGAAAGTTCTTCTTGGCCATTGCGGAAGTGGCTCGCCAATCCCAACGCACGGCTTCGAAGCTTCAGGATATCATTCAGCGAAATCGTGCCTTCAATCTCCAACAGCTTTGCCGAGCGACTCTTCTTCTCATCCGCTGACAACTTCGCATTCGTGTCAACCTTGCCGAAGTTCTCCAAGTAGAACGCTCGGTCCTCTTCTGAGAGCTGCTTCGACGACGTCTTGTCAGACTCCTGAAGGCGAATAGACTTCACAAGCGTTTGGTGGTCCATGTAAGGAACGTAAAGATCGCCAAGAACGCTGGTGAGCATCTCACGGGAGAGCGTCACGCGGTTGGTTCCAGACAAAATCAGCTCGACGCGACAGAGGCGCTTCGCGAGCGGGATTGGTGCGATGTTCTCGACGATGCCAAGGACGCGAGCCATTGGAGGAACTTCGACCTTCAGCTCCACTTCAGGGAGGCTCAGCAAAGCCACCGCGCCATCCACAGGTCCGCTCTTGAGACTATCTTTCTCCGACGCGACTTCAGGCTTGCTGTCGTCGACCTTCTGAGCATACACTCCAAAGTCTTTCAGGCGAATCGTGTACTGCACACGAATGTCATCGGACGTCAGCACGAGTTCCAGAGCTTCCTGCGCGTTGTCGTGCTTGACCAAGGTCGACAGTTCCAACGCACCCAAGCCGACAGTGACACGAGTTGGCTTCACCGAACCAGTGACAGCTGAGCCAGCCTGCACAGTAGTCTGGGACTCGCCACCGCTGGCAGCAGACGCGATGTCGTTCGTCACGTTCACTTTGACGTTGGTGATCTTCACTTCGACTTGCGCCATGATCAGCTGCACGACGCGATCCTTGAACGAGAACGCCTTTGGCGCAGCGCCGGAGGCAGTGTGCGCACCCAGCTGTTGCTGTTGTTCTTGTTTAGTTTTCTGAGTAACCAGCATGTTGATCCAATTGGTCGCTTCGTTCAGCTTCATCACGACTGCATCTTGCACTTGGAAGACACCATCGACGTTCGGGTCGATGATCGTCGCGTCTACCTCGACATCTTCAACCTCGAGCACCACTTTCCACGTCGTCGCGAGGTGCACAGTGAGCTTCTGGATCTCGACCGCCTTCAGCACCAGCGGCGCCACGCCCTGCTTGGCGAACGCGAGCGTCTTGAGAAACTCGTTCGCGAGCTTGACGAAGAACAGCGAGATCGTAATCCCGCTCGGCGCGTCTGCGCGGTCTTCCCACGCGCCGAACGCATACTCAAACTTGAGGCACGGCTGCAGGTACGCGGACGCGAAGCGGTTGATCAGGCTCGTGAGCAGCGGGAACACCGTGAGGCGCGCGAGCGACGGCACGACGCAGAGCGACAGCGGCACCAGCACGGACACGAGCGCCACGAAGAGAAACATGATCGATCCGCGGCCCGCCGTGGTGAATGCACTGCGCTCGCTTCTTTCTGTTGTCCTTCCTTTTCTTCTCGCTTGCTTGCTTGTGGCTTGCTCTCGAGGTGGGGAATTGCGGACTGAGGCCTCACTTGGGTTCGAAAGCACCCAAACCACACACAGAAAGCAGATCCGTGTCCGCGCTGGAGGTTGCGCGAAGGTACCCAAATCACTTCAATCAGGCAGTTGCTTTGTGCTTGGTGTCAGTTTTTGTGTGGAGCAGCATGATGTCACATGTGATGACACAGAAGGATCCATACAAACAAGGGACAGCCATGTTCAAATAGAGATTGGCTCGGACTTGGTGATGGCTCATATATATTTGTAGAGGGTATACCACAGGGACATCAGCTTACAAAATCAAGTCAATTAAGGACGTTGGTGCTCGCATGCAAGTTGCTCATAAATTCTCACAGGTTGAGAGTGTCAGCATCACCTGGTTTTATCGGCCGTGTTAGATCTCTGATATGGTCAGTCGCGCATTGAAAATGCTTCATTCATGTAGAAAGAGGTTCGTAAGTGAGAGCCTCATTTGAATGAATACTGACTCGCCAATAGTGACACCACGTTACGTTATGTTAACGTTTGATGGCTTCTCTCATCCACGTTATGTGGTTACATATTTTTGAGCTGGATACGTTTCCTGTGATAACTTGTACAACATGTGACAGGTAATGATTTATCTGTGAAGTACAGTAAATTGTGTCTATAGTGGTGAAAGCGCATGGTTTTACAAAATGACCACAGTAGTACTCTTTTCGATTATAACAGTCCTCCCCAATAATAATAGTCCTAAAAGAAAAAAAATAAGTTGCGTTGCTACCTGTTTGGCTTTAGGTAGGTGCACCTCCGAGCCGAGACAGCAGTGTTCTTGAGGCCAGGTGCAAAAGAGAGAGGTTAAAGTGTCGGATGATGTGACCTGGTGACCACGGCAGGATTCACTTGATGATGAAGGTGAGATATGCGAAGGAACTTGACGAGACCTCCCACATCCGAACTCGTTGCCTCTGCAAATATGCCTGGGTGACATCGACTTGGAGGAGGTGAGTTCACAAGAATGCAACACACTTTGTTCGTCTCAAGTATAGTGGATTCGGATAAGGTCAGGCGTGAATGGATGAATTGGTTGTAGCGGAAACGGGGCGTCGTTATTGTGATCCTCCACAAAGAGAGCTCAAAGTCCGCGTTGAAGAATTGTCACATTTTTCCGTTCGCGTTTCAATTTCAGTGTTGTACATACAAACCTCCCCAACTTGTTACCCCCAATCAAATAACCTGTCTAAATTTGATTAAAATTGATCCACGGTCCTCTACCCACACTCTTAATACGAGCTTGATAAAATCTGTAATATTTCATAAGTAATAGTCGAAGGCAGGATTTATCACCGATCACAGTGCACATTCTGTATATTAGCAAGTGTGAAAATAGCTGTGAAGCGATTGCTGCGTGATACGCTGACGTTTGCGATCCTGAACAGAGTTACTAATCGATCTATATGCAGCTCTGAGCTCCTTTCTTGTTGAGTTCGAGCAGTCTAAACCATCGAGAACACGCAACGCACCAGCAAGAAACCGAATCTTCTCTTCATCTGCCATCTCCG
>JAASFI010000261.1:0-38677 GCA_023333705.1 Globisporangium viniferum
GACGGAATTCTTACTCATACAGCAGATGGCTCGGACATTGAAAGTATTCATTTGTACAGGATGTTCTGACCATCACTCTGCAGTGGCTAAAATAGGACACATCCTACATTAATATGACGTGTAAGCCACACCAAAATAGGGTCACCTAGGGTGGCATCCATTCACCCAGCAAGCATCCCCAAAAAGACAAGAGGCTCAATCAAGAAGAACAAGCAGCAAGAATGGACGGAACGTCGTGCGTGACCCCAACGTGCTCAAAGCGCGGCACGCTCGTGTGCCCATCGTGCAAGAAGCTCGGCATCCCGCCGGCCATGAGCACCTTCTGCTCGCAGGACTGCTTCAAAGGCTACTGGTCCACGCACAAGGCGCTGCACAAGATGTTCACGGACGCGCTCGCGAGCGAGCAGCAGGAAGCCGCGCGCGCCAGCTCGGGCAACTCGTTCGACGGCTTTGAGTTCACGGGCAAGCTGCGCCCCGGCGTCGTGTCGCCGATGCAGACAGTGCCGAACCACATCAAGAAGCCGGACTACTGGCAGACCGGCCAACCAATCTCGGAGCAGCAAGCCGACAACAAGATCCCGGTGTACACTGCCAAGCAGATCGAGGGCATCCGCGCTGCGTGCCGCGCTGGCCGTGAAGTACTGGACATCGCTGGACGAGCGCTGCGCGTTGGCGTCACGGGTGATGAGATCGACCGTATCGTGCACGACGCGTGCATCGAGCGCGACTGCTACCCTTCGCCACTGAACTACTACAACTTCCCAAAGTCCGTGTGCGTGTCGGTGAACGAAGTGATTTGCCACGGTATCCCAGACTCGCGTCCTTTCGAAGACGGCGACATCGTCAACCTCGACGTGACGGTGTACAAGAACGGCTACCACGGCGACTTGAACGACACGTTCCTCGTCGGCAACGTGGACGAAGAGGGCGTGCGCCTGGTCAAGACGGCGTTCGAGTGTTTGCAGACCGCGATGAGCCTCGTGCGTCCTGGCACGATGTATCGTGAGCTCGGCAAGCACATCGCGGCGACTGCGAACGCGCAGGACTTCTCCGTTGTGAAGACGTACTGCGGTCACGGCATCGGCTCGCTGTTCCACTGCGCGCCGAACGTCCCTCATTACGCAAAGAACAAGGCGGTGGGCGTCATGAAGCCAGGCAACATCTTCACACTCGAGCCGATGATCAACGTCGGCACGTGGAAGGACAAGATGTGGCCAGACGACTGGACCGTCGTGACGGTCGACGGCTCCCGCTCGGCGCAGTTTGAGCACACGGTGCTCGTGACGGAGACGGGCTACGAGATCCTGACTGCGCGGGAGAACGAGCCAGTGATGGAGTGGGACCTTGCCAAGGTGCAGCGTCCACTGTAGATAACTGGACAAGAGAGTTAGAGCGCGAGCGAGAGAGAGAGAGAGAAGAGGCAATGAACCCCCAGCGAAGCAATGCTCCAATACGATGGAGTTGAATTCGTATTCTTCTTCGTGTGTTGATTGCATCAGAAGCATTTGCGATCTGGTTTCACTCTGTGGCTATTGCATCCAGTGCTCATGAGAGTAGAATTTCGGGTGTCGGAGCTTCTCGACCGCGCGGATGCTACAGGCGTAGTACAGAACAGCCCCTACATTACAACACGGAACAAACAGGTCAGATTATCGATAGCAGCGCCGTTGAAGGCACGACTACTTGGATGAGACTAGCAACAGTATCAGGGCGAGTGGCATACCTAGTTTCTGGATGCACGAAAGCACAGCATATCCGTCCAAATCCCAGATCTCAATCAGCTTTGCTCCGTCGCTCAGGTGATTCTGCACAAAGCGACGACTATGTAGTCAGTTACGTAGGGCAAAGAGCACTAATTGCAAATCATCATAGCTCACGCACGATTCGTGTCAGCCCAAGAAAGACTGTCAGCAAGATGTACGCCGGGTGCACGAGCATGATCGGACGGAACTCGGCGTAGAGCAGGTAGAAGAGTCCGCTCCGGAAGAGAAACGTCGCGCCAAGCAGCGCGAAGAAGTTGACCAGCGCAAAGATCTGCAGTAGCGCTTGCACCCTGACGGGTATATCCACAGTGAGGCTACCAATTAGCCTCTGAACCCCAGTGATTTGCGATGAGCTCACATAACCAAACAGAACGCACATGGTCATGATGGTGTTGCTGCTGGTGCTCGTCGCGTCCTGCTGACCAGGGAAATCGCCGAACTCAATGGATGAGTTGAGCACGATGTCCACCAACCAGAGACCGGAGAGCAGTGCTTCATTGAGTCCAAAGAACGGGTTACGGTGCTGCGCATGGCGTTGGTGATGGAGCTGCTGGTGCTGCTTGTCGTTGTCAAACTCGTCCATGGTTGCCATTTGGACTTTGCCACATTTTTGTGACACGGATGACCTTTCAAAAGTGGGTACAAAACTATACAAAACTATACAAAACTATACAAAACTGAAAAGAGCGTTAAATGGAAAAGTCGGTTATTTTACGCGCGTTTTATATGCCTTCGCTCCCTCATTCAAACCTTTTCGCGCCATTTTTTTTGGACTCTTCGCGCCCTTCTCCCACAGAAACAATAGAAAGCTGCAGCAGCCCATCATACACTGGGCCAGTCAGTACATAAAGCATTGCGACTCTTCCAACTCTCGAGCGAGCGAGTCGCCTATTGGCCGCGACCAAACGTCTATAAAGGTGTAAAGCAGAAGCAAAAGCAGCATCTCCAGCACGTGCTTTACCAAAGAGAGAGAGAGAGAGAGAGAGCTCAGGAGTGCGACAATGGGCATCTCGGGGCTGCTCCCAGCGCTCAAGAGCATCACGGAGACGAAGGCGCTGGAGGAGTATCGCGGCCAAACGCTCGCGATCGACGGCTACTGCTGGTGAGGATACGAGAGCAAACAGGACGCGCAAGGTGTCGTGTCGTGGTAGCATTTGCTCACGCGGTATGTGGGTTGTGCGCGTGTGTTATCTCTACAGGCTCCATCGTGCGATCTACTCATGCAGTCAGGAAATCTGCCTGGGCCAAGAAACCGACAAGTACGTGCGCTTTTCATTGTGATCACCGCCGTATATTGCATGGAGATCTCACCCTTTCCTTCTCCTTCTTGTACGCGACGCGTCGCGTACGTGTAGATATGTAAACTACTTTATAGAAAGGGTGGACATCCTGCTCCGCAACGACATCACTCCATACGTTGTGTTCGATGGCGGTCCATTGCCGATGAAGAAAGGAACCGAAGTCGAGAGAAGAGCGTACGTGTGTCCGCCCATGTACAAGTGGCTTGATTCGTCAATGCTTGTGGTGTGTACCATCATGCAAACCAACAACAGACACCTTCTTTGTTTTCCTTTATTTGCAGTGCTAGACAGAAGAACCGGGAGCTCGGGATCCAGTTTTACAAGCAGCGCAACTACACAGAAGCGCGAAAGTATTTCTCCCGCGCCGCTGACGTCTCTCCGTTCATGGCCCATCGAGTCATCCAGGTATGAGGTCTTCTTTTCTAGTGCTGGCGTCATGTTGAGCCCATGGTTCTAATCCTATCTCTTGTATCTTTTCAACAGAGACTCAAGGCCATGAACGTGCGCTACGTCGTGGCTCCGTACGAAGCGGACGCGCAGCTCGCGTACTTGACGAAGAACGGACTCGCGGACGGCGTGATCACGGAGGATTCTGACTGTCTCCCTTTTGGCTGTGGCACAGTGCTCTTCAAGCTTGACAAGGGCGGCATCGGGCTCACGCAGGAGATCAAGGAGAGCAACCTCAAGAAGAACAAAGGGCTGCTCTTCCACATGTTTACACACGAAATGGTACGCCCTAGCAGCTCGCTTTCTTGCGTGGTTTGATTGATCCTCATTATGGACGTATTATTGGGTCGTCACTAACTATGAAATGTGTGCGCAGTTCCTAGAGATGTGCATTTTCTCGGGCTGTGATTACTTGCCCAGTCTCCCAGGCTTTGGACTCAAGAAGGCGTACACCGCGCTCAAGCAGCACGGATCGTTCGCCAAAGTACGTCATTTTACAAGCGTATGATACAGATAACTAGGATCATCTTGACTCATTTGATCGATTGAAACGCGTTGTGGTTCGATTGTAAAACAAAGGTGATCCGCGCGCTTCGGCTCGAGGGCAAAGTGCGCATCCCGCCAACGTACGAAGCGGATTTCGAGAAAGCGGTGCTGACATTCCGCCATCAACGCGTGTTTGATCCACGGACTCAGGTAGATTGTCTCCTTTTTTTCTATCAAATGGCATGGATAGAAATATTCTGACGCTTGTGCCTTTGATTTTGATTTGTTTATATGCAGCAACTCGTGCAATTGACTCCCATTTCAGAGAGCGACAAAGCCAATGACGCGGCGATGGATTTCCTCGGCCCGATGCTGCCGAATGACATCGCGACGGCGATTGCTAATGGTGACATGGACCCAATCACGATGGAGGAGTTTGCTAAATCAGTAGCAGTACCGCCAGCCAACAACAACAACCCCAACTTCAATCGCAGCGGCCAGTTCAATGGGACACGTGGCAGTACTTTCAACAGCTACGCATCATCAGCTCAGCAGCAGCAACCAGAATTCAAGAAGCAGCAGCCGCACACGTTCGCTGCCGTGCCGCAGGGGGTACGAAAGTTCCCAAACTCATTTGCTCGAAGAATAGAGCCACCAGTATCGCTCTTTTCTTTAGCGAACACGAAGCCAAGCAGCACTGCACCGGCGGCGGCATCATCAAATTTGCTGCCGTCAAGATCTACCGAGTCGAGTCCTCCAGTGGTCAGCAGATTCTTTGCAGCCCAGCCGAAGCGAACGTCGCCTTTGGATGAAACAGAAAAGGTTTTGGACGCCATGCCTGGGTCTTCTTCCTCGACTTCATCATCAGTGCCGATTTCGAGCTTTGAGAGTCAAGATCCGCTGGAGGTTGACATCGCGAGGAGCATCTCGTTCTCGCCGGTGGAAGAGAAGAAGCAGGCACACATCACTGTGGAGAACAAGGAGAACCACACGCCAAGCAAAGGAGAGAAGGTGACTCCGGCAGCGGCACCAATTGCAGTAGCACCACCTCTATCGGTTGTGAAGGAGAACGCTTTCTCGCGAATGATGCGCGCCGGTTCGTTGATCCAGAAGCAGTCTTCGAAGCGAAAGGCAGCAGGAAGCTCGATAACGAACTCTCGATACGGAAAGCAGAAGCCGAGCTTGTTTGGAAATCAGCAGCTCCAGCACCACAGATCCGCTGAGCAGCGCATGCAGCAATACGCTCATGTTGCTTCCAGTACCAGCAACCAGAGCTCTGCTATCACTACGAACCAGGTGGGAAACAGTTCTGTCGCAGTCAAGGCATCATCAAGTCGATCAGCGCCCCAAGATGAAGAAGTTAAGTCACCTGAGCCGGAGGCGGAGCGTGATGCCACTGACGAAGGCAAAAGCCAAAGCAACAACAGCGACTCCATCATGGCTCGAGGCGCTTGTCTTGTTGGTGCAAGTTCGTCGTCGTCGTTTACCAAGAAGATCGACTATGCTGATGACGACAATCAGCAGAGCCACCATCTTGAGAGTGAGGTGAGCAGTAAACGCAAGTCGTCGTCGTCGATCCTCGCGTCGCTCGACCGCTTCCGATTCAAAAAGTAGATGATGTGAAGACAATGTAATGTGCACATGTGGCGAATAGATAATGCCATCGACAGATTGTTTTCCCCAAACGTCCCTTCATGTTGAATTCTTCAAAAGAATATTGACACCCAAACAAATTCCGAATATGCCTGTTTGCGAGCAGCTGATGGGTAACCTGCTTCTTACATTGGCGCGATCTCTAGTTTACAAAGCGGGCAGCTGTTGTTCTCGCGTATCCACCCGTCGACGCATTCTGATGGACAATTAGAAACACATCCATACATCGTTAGACTTTGAATTGAATCAGTAGCAAGAAATACCTCACTCAGCTGGGTTCACTTCATTCATACCTTCATGGAAGACATGCGCACAGGGCAGCGTCAACGCGCGGTCGTCATGCACGAAGCTGTACTGGCAGATGATGCACCTGTTGACAGTAAGAATATGGGAGTGTCAGCTTCACTTTTATAGCAAGTCCAAGTTGTCACAGCTAATAGACGAGCACGTACGAGACGTCCGAGTTATTGCTCCCGCTCCAGCGATGCGTTGGCAGGCACGAGATGACCTGGACTGCCATCTGGCGCCATCGCTCTTTCTTCACGTCGCCATTGTCCTCGCCCAGTTGAAGCAGCTCGTCGTACGTCATGTTGTCCGGATCGATCTCACGCCCCTGAAGCGATGCGTGTGCGGCTCCAGTGGCGTTGTTGTTGTTGTACTCGTGATGGCTTGCAGCAGCAGCTCGCTCTTCTTCCTGACGTCGCGCAGCCGCCCGAAGACGCGCTTCGTATTCCTGGTATGCAGCAATGTTCTAGAAAGAAAACGAGAGATAAAGAAATTCATAATCAACCACCAAAACCAAAGCATGCAGCTGCAAGAGCGAGACCTTAAATACCTCTTGCTGCTGAAGGAACTGTGCTAGCGCGACAGACGCCGCTTCGTCGCTGTCTGGTCCGCTTGAAGAACGTGGAGACGAGTTGATCGTGGTTGGCGAAGATGCACCGGAGGACGGTGCAGATGCGGTGGAGTAAGCTGATGGAGCTCTTTCCCCAGCAACAGTAGCTGCAGTTGCAGGAGGTGTTGTGGTGGTGCGGCGGCGTCCGAGGTCGTAATCACGATCTTGCTCGGGTCCGCGGCGGATCCGGCGATCTGGGGAGTCGACCATCCCGAGTTGTGGGCGAGGGCGAGACACGGTAGCGCTCGAGGGTCTTGCGCTGGTTTGCCGTCTGTAACCTGACGTACCACTGACTGTACCGCGCTCTACTCCAAGATCACGCGCTGTTGTCGTTCGTTGCTCGTAGAGGAAATCCAGCTGACGGCGACCTGGACGATCGCTTGTTACAGCAGGTCGTCGGAGCAAAATGCCTTCATCGTTATCACCACCAGTGTCTCGAGCCGAATCGGGGCTCTCGGCGCAGAAATCATCATCGGACAGAGGGTGAGCGGTCGAGCGAGAATTGCGCATGCCGAAATACGATGTCGGTGGCGACGACGCCTCCGAGTCTTGTGTTCGCCCCATGCTGTGGCGAGACGTGGGACTCGTGAGGTCGATGATGTTCGCACCTGGCGAGGAGCGCTGCTCTGTTCTCAACGGCGAGCGCGCGGCATAGGACGGCAGTCGATACGCATCTCGAGATAGAGGAGGCGCGACGTGATCCGTTGGGCTGTGTCGCTCATGTGGAGAGCGATACTCTACAGGACTAGAGCTTGCTCGTGATGGGAATTCTGGTGTCAAAGTGGACGGCGACGGGAGAGGGGACCGATTGCGCACATCGCTGGTCGTGTTCATCTATCAGCAAGCCACCATATCCATGAACTCCATGAGCACAATCGCCATATATATATATATATGCGTTGATACAGTGCTTATAAGCGCAGGCGGAAAACTCACCACGTGGACTTCGAGAATCATCTTGGCGTGCGCGCGCTCGAGACGGATGTAGCGCCGCTTGAGCCGCGCGTACTTCTTCTCGAGTTGGTCGCGCTGCTGGCGCTCCTCCTGGTAGCGCACCTCCAGGTCGTGGATGATCTGCTCGAAGTAGCGCATCTGGCTGCTCGTGGGCGTCATGTCGACGCGGAGGGAGCTCTCGGTGCGGCGTGGCCTGTGCATGCTCGATCGTCGCGCTCGCTATTTGACTCTTGGTGACGATGGCGTTTATGGCTTGAGAAGTTCTTTTGGTCAAACCTTTGTTGACTATTTTACCCGCCAAAAAAGAGATACGAATCCTGTACCGGTATACCGAATGAGTCAGTATTTTACGGTATGTAAACGGTATGGGCATTTTATTGCCGGTAGTGTACCAGTATAATTTAAAAACTGGTATCCTACCGGTATGATTTGGATGTCGTCGCCTGTTGGCTTTGAATGATATGGGTGGAGTTTGCGCGTGTTGGTAAACCAACCTGTCGGTGGCTTCACACTTGGAATAGAGAGCGTGAAGAGAGAGAGAGAGAGAGAGAGAGAGAGAGGTCGAAATGCTGGAAGATCCGCGCGTGCAGGGGCTCGCGACGTACGTCGGCGCGTGGAGCCTGCTCTGGATCGCCATCCTGCTGGTCGTGCCGGCCGGTGCGAGTGGACGTAACCACATCGTGTCGCTCAATGCTGCGCACGGCGTCGTGTGCACTGTCGCGGCGGCGGTGACCGTGCTCTACAACTTGGACACGACCAACTCGGTGGCGGTGTCGCTCTCGTACTTCCTCGTGGACTTTGTCGCGATGGTGAACAGCGACGGGCTGCAGCATCTGTCCAAGCTGAACCGGTCGCGGCAGATGGACTACGCGCACCACGTGCTCGGCCTCGTGTGGGGCTTTGTGTTCTTCGTGCAAGAGGCACACGTGTGTGACGCGAGCATGGGCAACCCGTACGTGTGGATCCAGACGAACGAGGTGAGCACGCCGTTCTACAACTGGTTCCGCCTCACGAACAGCAAGGTCGCCGGCGCGCTCTTTGCGCTCTCGTTCTTCGGCTCGCGTATCGTGTTCAACTCGGTGTTTCTCATCCCGCGCTTCGCCACGGCGTGCGACCTGCGCTACCTCGTCGCCTGCGTGCCGTTCTTCCTGCTGCAGTACGTCTGGTTCGTCATGATCGTCAAGAAGATGTTGCGCACGCTGTCGCCCAAGGATAAGCTCAAGCAGACCAGCCAGCAGCCGCAGCCAGAGCTGTCGCCATCTTCGTCATCTACGGCAGCCTCTGCGATCCTGTCCGCGACGCTCAAGGACGAGACGAAAAAAGACGCATAGACAAAGGGAAACCAAGCCAAGAAGGTCGGACAAATGATGAAAAATCGAACGCGCGCGTGTGGCGTTTGGCGCACAAGGTCTGGCTTGAAAGAAAAGGAAACGTGATGGGGGTTGAAGTGACTGATCTGACTGTCTGTTGAAATAGAGATCCTCATCGTATCGGATACGCCAGAGACTGAGACTGAAAGCGCCATGTTGCACTCACTACAGTATCAACAGTACATGGAACTGTGCATTCGTTCGCGTGCTTGCCTCGTTGTGGTGTTGTCCTGTGTGGTGTGCTTGGCGTTCCTTATGTACACCTTCTTATCTGCCATGAATGATAATTCACATGGTTAGACCATGTCATTTTACTGGTTTGCTCAGCCAAACAGCAGTTTTAAAGAGGGTTGGTAAGTTCCAATACAATACTTAGACCAAGTGATTTTGTGACTTGACTCTGTGACTTGCTTGACCGTCTGATTCCAGAGAACGAGCCCACATCGCTGGAGAAAATTATTTGGGTTTTCCTCTGCCGTTACACGCGCTCCCAGATTTCGTGTGGGGACGTTGTGTGGACGCTCGACTCGACCTTCTCACCAGGTGCTCCACTTGGCTCTAACGACCTCTGTAGAAACTCACCAAGCTGAACGATGTCAAATTCTATACTAAACCTTCGGAAAGGTTCGTATTGAGAAGGGACAAACTGGAAGTTGGAGGTGCCAGTTCGGCGATGTGGTCCACCCAAGTCGAGATGGCGTGCGTGCCTCAGTCGTTGATGCTATGTCCCAATGTGATTTTTTGGCTTGATCTGCTGCGCGTATTGAGGAGCTCTGTGGCAAAGCGACCGCGCGATCCAATATCTCTTATCTGCGTCCAATTAGAAGAGAAAGAGGAAGAAGAGACACTAGCCCGCCCGCCCGCCCGCCAGCCACCACCGCACTCTGGTGTTCTCTCTCTTCATTCGCCTCCATCGGCTGACGCAGAATCCAAAAGCGCCGACAGGGTACGCATGCACCAGCACCTGACGCCCCAGCGGTACGTAAATGTAAACTGCTGCATGCGATTGATTTGGAATGAGTGATGTGAGTGCATGCGACCGATCCATTCGTCCAGCGAGGTCCATCTATATTTACGCCCATCCACCCACTATCACCTCGAAAGAAAAACCAATCGGACACATTGTGCGCTGGTTTGCGATCGTGGGGCTGATGATATGTGGGCGGGCGAATGGGATGCGCGTGAACCTGCTCAGGAGCATGAGCTGTGATTGCCATTTGAAAAACAAGCAACAGTCATGAACGTGGACATGAGAAGCGCAGGTGATCTAATGATGCTGCATGTGGCGTGTAGTTTGGTGGAGAGTCAAGCAGGAGGAAGCGTGGCGATGCCTTCGCGCAACGAAGGTGATGACGCCGCGGGCAAGGCCGACGCGGCGCGGATACCGCGATTGTTCCCGTCGAGCAGCGCGTTCCCAATGCACTCCCAGCAGCAGCAGCAGCAGTATCAGCGGCAACAGGGCCTCTTCCAGCAGCCACACTCCGCATTCCCGCACCGCTCAGCCGCGGACATCATGCTTGGACTTAAGACGCTCGCAACGCATGCAGACAGACAGGTGCCAATTTTGAACCACGACAGCAACCCGATGCCCACGTTCCCATCCCTGCGCGTCTCTTCCTCGCAGTCGTCTGGTTTTACGGCGCAACGCATGGCGTTGAACACAGCTCCAGGGCTCTTTCCTCCAGCCATCACCACCGCGGCGGAAGACCAGCGACGAGGCAATCCGCATGCAAGCGCTTTGCAACCCACCGAGGACAGCGCGGGCGAGAACAAGGTCTCTCCGGTGCATTTCGGGGAGTATCTCAGCCGGAAGAACAAGCGCGGCGAGTCCAGGATGGCTGATAATGCAACGTCGCCGACCTCTCGGTCTCAAACTTACAACAGTGACCGAGAGATCACACTGAGTCCTCCTAGCACAGGTGAGTTTAAAAGACTGCCCGTAAATCACTTCTACAGACGTGTAACTGACAAATTTTGCATTGCAATGTAGCTGTTCCTGGTCCTCGAATCCTGCCAGTGGCTACAACGATCGCGTGGAGATCGTCCAGCTCCATCTTTTCTCCAAACAGCAAGCGGTATCGACCCAGCCCAGTGCTATCGGCGCAGAATGAATCCAAGGCGCCGTTCACACTTGCACCACTTGAGCCCCAGCGAAGGTAGGATGGATGACGCAGCGCCTGCTTCACTCACAGCTCGATGCCACCGTTCCTTACCAGCTACTGACTGAATGCCTCCTATGTGCTTGCTGATTCAGTACTTTGCCTATATCAACCCTCACACGCTCGACAAGCGGACCCGCAACCACTGGTGGACCAGCTGCAACAGCTGCGATGGCGAAGCAACCCGTGCTGGTTCGGAAAGTGTCTTCCAAGTGGAGAGACGAGCTGGAGGACCACGACCGGCGGAAATCGCGCGAGCGCATCCAGCGAGGGCTCATCAAGCACGCCGAGGGCGACTACGACGTGCTGCTGCTCATCATCGCGGCCATGGAGGAAGAGCTCCTGCACATCAAGACCACTTCGAAAGACCACTATTTTCAACAAGCCCAGGCGCTGAGCGCCGAGATCCAGCACGCGTCTCTCGAGCGCTAGTCCGCTGCTGGTAACTGGGTGGGTGTGTGTTCATATGAGAGCGCGGGGACCTGAATACTGTGGGTTCCATCGGCGTCAAGGTCGAGCGAGGCACGCAGTGTTGCTGCATCCCAAGGTCGAGTTACGGCGGATCCAGCAGTCGCAACTCGACTCCAACCGCAGCTCCAGAGGTTGGTCTCACTTGGTCCTTAGACACAAGTAAGTTGTTATTGGAAAGTTTATATAAATATTAAGGTAAATAGTGTGAAATGACGAGAGAGAACGAGAGGGCAACTGGCATCGACGAAGAAGCTCCTGGGAAGAGAGACCTGGAGCTGCTGCATTCAAGGGAAGGCGTCGCAGCTCATGGAGGAGAACGGAGCTGCTCAGGAGCGCTGGTCAACGAAGAAGAATCGCGTTCATCGTGAGCCGGCGGGAGAGAGACACAGGAATCTGCTCAAGCCCACCGACCGACGCAGCTGACGAGACAGGACTTGAGCAACAAGCCCTGTGAGAAAAGAGATGTGATGCAAGTCGCTAATCAAAAAGTTCAATAATAGAGAGAGACAACGGAATTTCTCCAACAACAACAAGTCTCAGCTGCGCATTCGAATTGTTTTTCTGAAATTGGACCCGTTCGTTTCTTCAGATGATTGATTGTCTTCTCAGGGGCATTTCACGCCAAAAAAGACGCGCACGTCTCTTCGCGACACTGCAGCAGGGACACTGGAGGCCTTGCTTGCTCGCTCCAAGCAGAAGGATCGACCAGAAGAAGCCGGCTGACGAAGAAGAGTAAGCGATGACGAGCATGCAGCTGCAGGACATCCGCGGGATGGGCGAAGCGCTCACCAAGGCGCGCGAGATGTGCGAGGAAGCGCAGTTCGAGAAAGGACTGCCGCTCTACCAGGAGACGCTGCAGACGCTGCGCCAGTTCATCCGCAGGATGCAGAAGATGAGCGAGCGCCAGCCGTGGCTTCAGGTATGCATCTGACTATCTATCTGTCGATCACTCGTTGCGCAATATCCTTTATAAGGTTGTATGGCTGACCCTTCATGCCTCATGTCGTGGTGATAGATGCAAATTGAGCTCGAGAACGAGTTCAACCTGATCTCCGACTACGCAGAGCTCACCCAATCGTTCAAGATCCCACCGGGGGTGGCGAGAAACAACAGCTCCAAGCAGCACGTTCCGTCATCTGGTCCAGCGCCAGTGCATCCGCGCTCTTCTGCGCCTTTCAACGACGAGCCAACCAACTCGCCACGGTGGGAGATCCGCACGC
Organism: Globisporangium viniferum; assembly: GCA_023333705.1. Lineage (NCBI taxonomy): Eukaryota > Oomycota > Peronosporomycetes > Pythiales > Pythiaceae > Globisporangium > Globisporangium viniferum. The sequence continues at coordinate 12,720 of JAASFI010000261.1, forward strand.
CCGAGCCCAAGAGACAGCCTCAGCAACAACAGCAACAGCAGCAGATGTACCCTGTGGTAAAGTGCTATACCAGAAATGGCTGTCTATACCCTGGTGGCTGTGGTGACTGGCTGGCTCATATATATTTTTTCATTTTCGTTTCCCAGGATGACCAGGGTCGTGACCCGGATGTCTGGGCACCGCCATCTCCAGATCAATTCGGTCGAGGTCGTGCTGGAAACGCACTGCCAGCCCAGCGAGCCCCGCCGTCCTGGGCCGCAGACAACAATAGCAACGGCAACCGCAACAAGTACGTACTCTCTACTTCGCTAGTTGCACCAGAACTTATGGATCCACTAACTTTGCTTTGCATTTTTATAGTCGTGTGGTGAAGCCCAATGCCAAGCCTGCACCTGGAGGACGAGGTAATCCATCCTCTGACCGTCCGTCGGGACGTCGCACTCCCAGCGAGGACCAACAGCGGAAGCCTCGCCCCGGTGGCGGAGGCGCTAACAACGACCCTCAAAGCCGACGAGCTGGTGCTGGTGGTGGAGTCAACAACAAACCTTCGGGCGGTGGCAAAGATGGCGGACTCAAGGCAGCGCGCAAGGAAGCCGAGAAAGTGAAGCTCGGCAATGGCACGGAGAAGCAAAAGTATGCCGACCTCGCGCGAGAGGAAGGCTGGGTCGACCTCGAGCTCATCGAGATGATCGAGCGCGACATCGTGGACTCGGCTCCGAAGATCACGTTCGACAACATCGCTGGACTGGAGCACACAAAGCAGCTGCTCCAGGAAGCCGTGATGCTCCCGCAGATCGCGCCGCATCTCTTCAAGGTATGTGAGTGTGGTATCTTTTAAAGTGACGAAAAAATGTAGCCATCTCTATGGAGAATGCAGCCATCTGTTTGTTTTTTGTTGCTGACGTAGCTCTTCGTTTTCTATGTGTTTATTCTATCAGGACGGTCACCTGAAGCCCTGCAATGGCGTGCTCATGTTCGGACCGCCTGGAACAGGTAAGACGCTGCTCGCCAAGGCGGTCGCGAATGTGTGCAACACGACGTTTTTCAACATCTCGGCGTCGACGCTGGCGTCCAAGTACCGCGGCGAGTCGGAGAAAATGGTGCGCATCCTCTTCGACATGGCGCGCTACTACTCGCCCTCGATCATCTTCATGGACGAGATCGACTCGATCGCTGGTGCGCGAGGCGGCGCACAGGAACACGAGTCCAGTCGGAGGTAGGTTGATTCCTTACTTGTCAGTTCGCGAATGTAAAGTCAAAGCGGGGAAGTCTAAAACCTTAGTTATTTCTCACAATCTGCAGAGTGAAGACGGAGCTGCTCGTCCAGATCAACGGCGTTGGGTCGGGCGACCCAGCGGATCCAAACAACCGTGTCATGGTGCTCGCTGCCACGAACTTGCCATGGGAGCTCGACGAAGCCATGCGCCGCCGTCTTACCAAGCGAGTGTGTACGTTGCAGCATGTTGCTTCGATTTGTATTGAGCTGCTCGCAAGACGTTGGCTTATGAAGGTGTTTTTACTCGATTGATTGTGTGATATGTGCAGACATCCCTCTTCCAGAGGCCGAGGGGCGTCGCCAGCTCTTCAAGCTCAACTTGCAGAAAGTGGACGTCGCGCCGGACGTTGACTTTGAGAATCTGATCGCAGAGACAGAGGGGTACAGCGGTGACGACATCTGCGGACTCTGCGAGACAGCGAAGATGATGCCCGTGAAGCGCCTGTACACGCCCGAGGTCCTGAAAGAGCTCCACCGGAAGAAACTGGAGGGCTGCTCGGAAGACGAGCTCAAGACCCAGGAGAAAAACGCACTTGAGATCACCTGGGTAAGCAAAGTAGCCTGCCTGGTCACGGATGATCGGTTTTGTGGGTCTAACGGTTTTCTGTTTGATTTTAGGCGGATTTCCAGACAGCGCTGGAGAACGTGAGCAAGTCGGTGGGCCAAGACCAGCTCGAGCGCTTTGTGAAGTGGGAGGAAGAGTTTGGCTCCAAGTAGAGAGAAAGAGAGAGAGAGAGCTAACTATATTGTGCAATAGCATTCGATGGTGCTTCATATTCAAATTTGGATGGAGGTGATTTGGCAAACTCAGCTGATCTGATGATATCTTCTTCTCAGTAAATCACGGACTCCATGGGCTTCATCATGCGCATCTTAAAGCTTGCGCTTGAGAAGCCCCGAGAGGAAGTCGAACGAGTTGCCGTCCGGGTAGAGCTCGAATCGGTTGCCCTCCGACTCGGCCAAGAGGCATCCGGTGCTCGTGAGCCCCTTGATCACCGCTGGGACCGTCGTGCCCGGCGCAGCTCCAACGGCATCGCTGCTCACTTGCACCACCTGGTCCGTGTGCAGCCATTTCTCCATGTACTCGGTCATGAACGGCTCAAAGCCCTGCTGCTGGAAGATCTCCTCCATCGGCTCATACGCGTTGCAGAACGCGGCGAGGAACTCCTCTCTGTTTCAATATGAAAGGTTAAATCAATACAGAACGGTACTTGGTATGGCATGTAGATAGTAATGGATACGTACTTGGTGACAGTGCATGGCACAGCTTCCGTGCTGAGCACGTCTTGGAGGCAGATCGTTGGCGCCTTGTTCGAGATGTTGATGCCAATGCCTACGCATAGATATATAAACATGAGCTCATACGATAGCATACCTATTGGAAGTGCATAGAAACCGTTTGTTGGCTTGCTCACGTACCGGTCGTGACGCTGAACTTGCCGTCGCGGTACTCGGACTGGCAGATCATGCCGCCGATTTTGACCGTGTCCACGTAGATGTCGTTCGGCCACTTGATGCGCACGGGGCTCGCCTTGCCGCTGCTCCTCGGGTTCACCGCCTCCACCGCACGGATGATCGCGAGCGACGCGAGGTACTGCACGAACGGCAGCGTGTTGCCATCGACGAGGCTGCTGCTGTACGAGAACGTGAGGCAGCCCTCGGGCGAGAACCAGACGTTCGAGCCGCGTCCCTTGCCCTGCAGCTGGTGCTCCGTGTAGCAGAGCACGCCCGCCGGTGGGGACGGACGAAGTGTGTCATGCAGCAGCGTCTGCGTCGACGGCAGCGCGGGGCTGAAGAGCACGATGCCACCGAGCGTGTTGGTCTTGAGAAGCGGGAAGAACTGCGTCTGCATCACGCTCTTGGCGCGCGCGTCCTCGCCGTCGACAGCCTCGACGGCCGTGGCAGTCGAGTCGATCACAGACACGGGGTGCGCCGGCGCAGCAGCGCTCAGCCACGTCTGGAAGTGGCGCAGGTGCTTGTCCGAGCGCGCGTAGTAGCGCAGCTCCTCGGCGAGCTGCTTGGTGGATGCTGCTGCCGCCATCTTCGTTTTTCAGGAATGAGAAGTCGATCGATGTGAAGATCAGGTTGATCGAGTCACTATTTGCAAAATGAAAGAAAGAGTGACTACCACCACCAAGGCGCTGTTTTTGTGTTTCTATTGAAATTGAATCGGGTCATTCGCTCTGTGTGTGATTTGATTTGTACTGCATGCTGCTACTGTCTGTCTGTTAGCTAACCGAGCACACGCCTAGTCGAATCGCATGAAGAACGCCGACGACGGGTCGATCTGCTTGGCGTCAAGCGCCAGACCGGCGCCCATCGTCGAGCTCAAGTGCGCCGCCTTAATGTACTTGCCCTTGGCGCCTTCTGGCTTGGCGTCGCCGAGCGCGACCATGAACGCGCGCACGTTCTCGAGCAGCGCCTCCTCCGAGAAGCTCGCCTTGCCGATGCCCGCGTGGATGATGCCCTTCTTCTCTGCGCGGAACTCGACCTGGCCACCCTTAGCCGCCGTGATGGCGTCCGCGACGTCGAGCGTCACCGTGCCGAGCTTTGGGTTCGGCATCAGACCGCGTGGGCCGAGAATCTATGGGAATACAAAAGTGACAAGGCAACGTCAGCGTGAATACAATGATCACCGCTAATAAACACACCAGAAAGCTAGGCAAGACGTACTCTAGCAACGCGGCCGACGAGACCCATCACGTCTGGAGTCGCGATACATCTGTCAAAGTCCAGCTTGCCGCTCTGCACGAGCTCCACGAGGTCTTCCGCACCGACGATCGTGGCGCCGGCCGCCTTGGCTTCCTCGGCCTTGGCGCCGCGCGCAAACACCGCGACGCGCACGGTCTTTCCCGTGCCGTTTGGGAGGCTCACGACACCGCGCACGCTCTGGTTTGGCTTTCGCGGGTCGACGCCGAGCTGCACCGCGATGTCGATCGTCTCGTCGAACTTTCGTGTAGACTGCTTGAGCTGCGCAATCGCCGCCTTGATGTCAAGCTCCACCTGTTATATCGTCGGCAATATACGCAGCAATGGAGAGATGCATACAAACACAAACACATAGATACACTCGTTAGTAAACGCACAAGTCAACCTTAGAGAAGAAGCGATGCCATGACATAAAATCGCGCTGCTGCTGTACGTACCTGTGGCAGGCCGGTGTTGCGCGGCTTGAGGCCCAGCGCGGTCGGCGAGCGAGCGTTCTGCGCAGAGGACGCGGCGGCGCCCTCGAGCGTGGAGGCGCTGCGCATCCAGCAGGTGGCCATGCGGGCGACCTGCGCCTTCGAGTTGATCAGCTGCAGCACGCGCATATTCGTTCCGTATCGCCCAACGAGTCTGCTCTCTTTGTGTTTGAGTTCGCTCGATCCATCCACTCATGTGGCTGGCTACTGCCTACCAATCAGCATAAAGCAGGCGGTTGCTGCCTATCGAACAGCATACTTTACTTACAAGTTTTGGCATTTATTTACGTAACTGCGGTCATCATTCACGTAATTCTGGATTTGAAGTTCAAAACCGTAAAAATGCGGTTTTGATAAAAATTCTGTTGTCAAGCGGATCATAACTTTAAGACTCGATTTTACAGAATTCTCAATACAAAAGCCGTGATGAAGTCCAAGAAATTATTCTTCTAGTTTTGACCCGATTGACATAGATTTTGTCATAACGTGTTTACGGACGAAAAACGCCTAAAATGATTTGTTTTGGGTCGAAACATGAGTTGATTTGGGCCGTTTTGCTGCGTGTTGACAAGCAAAGCACATCGATTGACAAGACGAGAAAAAATGAAGACCAAAGTGGTGGCGGTTCTCGCGGCAGTGCTCTGCGGATTCTACTGCAGCGAGGCGCAGAGCTCTATGGTCTGCAGCAGCCTCAACGGTCCGTTCTGCAGCGGTGGCAGCGGTGTCGCCTTCGGATTTCCACGAGCCCCGCAGCACGCGGCAGCAAACCTCGATCGAGATGAAGAGGTACAAACATGAGCATGGTCTGTTTTGGTGTGGAGTCACAAGCACACAGCCAGTTAATAGCAAGACTGCGTCGTAAGACTGACTGTGCTGCGATGCTGTTTTGCGTGTGGCTGGCAGGAAGTTGAAAATGCGGATATCATCAGACGCGCGAACGTGGAGCGAGTCCTGAAGCAGTACGAGTTGGAGGCCGCGTCAGACCGCGGCTTTGCGGATGACCTCGACCACGAAGAGCTACTGGAAGAGCTCGGTCTGCTACTGGACGAAGCTGCAGGACTGTTCAGTGCTAGCGATGATGACGAAGGAGAGAGCCCGGTGATCGGGTCCTTTGCGTTCAACAATGAAGGTGGCGTGTTTGAAGAACTGGACCGAATGAACGGCGCGGACCTAAAGGTGCGTTGAGTTTGTAGAAACCCTGTCATGCTTACTAACTCGTTCATTAGAGGCTAACACATTCCTTATTGCGTCGGTGCAGGAGTTCTTTGAGCTCGCACTTGAAGAGGTGATGCGATCGTACAGCTCGACGCTGGACGACATGTCTCCTGAGATCGAGCAGGGACTACGCAACTCGGTCAAGCAGCTTAAGGCGCTGAAGGACTTCGACAACTTCCCGTTCCAAGTGCTCGACGAGTCTGTCAAGTCGAAGATCAGGAGCAAGTTCACACATCACCGGCTGATTGAAGTGCAGCAGACGTTTGAGAAAATGGTGATCGCACGGAACTCAAAAGAGCGGCAGTACGCGCTGGAGGCCTCTGTGTACCTCTTCCAACTGGCGCAGGAGTCGGTAGATTCAGACAAGGATGTCACTAGCCAAGCTGCTGTTGGTGCTACCGGCGGCGAGTGATCATCCGATTCAACCGAGTTGCTAATTTACGTAGATGGTGGGTATCTCGACTTTGTTCAGGAGCTCTTCGTTTTGGGTTTGTTTGTGTCGCATTTTTGGCAGTAGAGCTATCAAAACAGGCTGAAGCTCTTGCTCCATAAGACAACTACATAGAGTTTGTGACAGATAGTAATTCTAAGAAGTGCAGCGTGAACCTTGTGTGCAGATTCTCGCCATACGAGCTGGTTGCCTGCATGGCTGGGTTTTGATTTGCGAGATTCTAATTCTGCGCAAGGGTCAACAAGTACAGCACGTTGCGTCAAAATAAGAGGTGCTCGTTATGTGGTTCAGAGTAATATTCGTCTCCAGACTGAGCTATTCAGATAGAAGCCATTGACGAAGACGAGTGATATTGCGGCGATGCGGTGAGCTCACTGGAAAAGAACTGGGAGTCGTGAGTGAACAACTCCCCCATTTTGCCAATCAACAGTCAAGGTCAAGGCTATTTGTGCTCAGATTTTCTTCTCAGAATCAGATCTGAGCGGAGATCCTCCACTGTTTGGATTCGCGGTGGAAAAAGCGCAACAAACTCCCAAAATGATGGGAGGACGCGGTGGTCGTGGCGGCGGGCGTGGCGGTGGCCCTCAGGTGGCCGACGGCGACTGGCAGTGTCCGAATCCAGGGTGCGTAGCATGCGTCTGCTTGCTCCCTTCTGGCTTCCTGCTGTAGTCTTCGCTGTCGCTCTGAGCGCAGAGTTAAATAGCTTTGCTTTGCTTGCTGGCAATGATTGGGATGTTTGACACCAATCAACCTTTATTACGCTTTCTTTTGCTTTGGTAGATGCGCGAACGTGAACTTTGCGCGACGCAGCGAGTGCAATCGCTGTAATACCGCACGTCCTGACGGCGCTGGTGGTGGCGCTGGTGCCACAGGTCCAAGTGTGAAAGCTGCAGGCGCTTCCGAAGGACGGGGACCACCCGGACTCTTCCAGGCGGGCGACTGGACTTGCATCACGTACGGAATGAGTACTTAGTAGTATCCATTGATGAAGACCGCTCGTTGATGCGTTTGTATTCATAGATGTTGAGCTGACTGTAATGCATTGTATTGTGATCTGGCTATTGGTATGTAGGTGTGGGAATGTGAACTGGGAGCGCCGAAACGAGTGCAACATCTGCAAAAGCTCCAAGCCTGGGATGCCTGGACTCGTACGCTTTTGAACAATGAGACAACCTGTGTTTTCACTCTACCAGACACGACCAAGCGAAGCTCTGACGCTGTTTGTTTGGCGCTGTCTGACGCTGTTTGTAATAGGACGAGCGGCGCGATGGTGCTGGCGGCGGCTTCAATGAGCGTCAGCAGCGGTGAGGCTGATCTGGCTGGTGCAACTCAATGCCTGGATGCTGGGTTGTATAATATCTTTCTAATGCCCTCAGTTCATGCGATGGTATGGCAATATATTTCACAGAGTCGCATCGGCTCGGAAGGAGATTGGCGACGACGGCTACGACGACTTTGGCATCAAGAAGAAGAACGGGAAGGCGACAAAAGCCGAGCGCGAGGCCGCGGCGCTCGCTCGCCTGAAGCAGTCGTACAGGTACTACTACATTACAACTACGATGCGTGCAAAACACTGGGGATATCAACATAGTGCCTATAGTCACTTGTGGCTCTGTGGTGAACCTGGATTAACGTCTGATCCACCTGGATGTTTATCTTTCGTGAAGCGCTATTTACCAGCCATCAGGCGAGCCAGCCCTGACGTCTTCATCGACGACTTCTTGCCAAGTGTCCTCTCCGCCTAGAGTCTCAAAGGTCTCGGCGCCAGCTTCTTCCTCTTCCAAGCGGAGCCTGTCGCCTCCCCCCACTCGAAACGAGCAGTCGATTCGGCGCAGCAGAAGCCGAGACGGCGCGGCGTCTTCTCGTCGCGAGCGCAGTCGCAGTCGGGACCGCAGTCCTCCTTCTGCTCGTAATAGCGATAGACGCGATGGCAACAGAAACCACCGCCGCAGTCGCAGCGACAGTCGGGACCGCGGCGGTCGCACTGGCCGTCGAGACAGCCGAGACTACTCGAGCAGCTCTCGTAGCAGCAACAACAACAACAGACGCCGCTAGAGAGAACACGACTGACTCATTGATTAAACAACACACATGTTCGTTCACTGATAATCAAATCAAACGAAGAAAGATGACACGTGCTGAAAAATAACGTTATATATTTGATTAGTAGCGCAAATACATCGATCCACCCCCACAACCTCTTGCGTTCTCCCTCTTTCTCTCTGTTTCGCTAACTCGTTCTTCTTCTTCTTCTCTCAGTTTCTCTCGCTTTCTCTTCACCGCCTGCTTGTCGTCCTCTTGACCTGGCCAGACGCTTGAATGATCTCCTTATAATCTACTACTCTGTGTGGTCGGCTCGCCTCTTTTACAAGTGCTGCATCACGCCGCGCGCGCGGTCCACGATCGCCTTGACGTACACTGGCGAGATCTCAAACAGGTTCTTCAGGATGACGTCCGGCACGTTCGAGTTCTTCGATCGCTCGTCCGGCTCCTTGTCGATAATGACCTTGACCGACCAGAGCAGCATACAGCCCGTGCCGGTGGTGTCGTTGAAGTTGCGAAGCGAGACACTGTAGGAAAAAAACACACACAAGAGATAACAAGATCGCTCGTTAGGATGGCTGGCCCACAATGAAAGCATTTGGAAGTGACAACCAGTGATTTGCACGTACGCAGTGGTCTGGTAGCGACGGATGTGGTCCGACGCCTTCACGTGGCTCGGGTCGTTCTTGACCGATTGCGAGATGAAGAAAATGCTGCCGTCCGGGTTCTCGCGCTTCTGGTTCACGGTCAGGCTCTCTTCCTTCATGGTGCCGCCGCTGTGCGCTGCGTCGTTCGAGATCGTCAGGTGGATGACACGACGCACGTATTTGGTGTTCGCGTCCACCTCTTCAAGGAGCTGTTCGTGATCGTGATCATCATGATGATGGGATAGAGATGATTAGTTAATGGTTGATTACTCGATCACGCAGAGTGATCAATCACAAGTAGGTTGCCGCTTACCTCCGAGGTCTCCATGAACGGGAACTTCTTCTCAAACTCCGTGTCGCCGACGCACTCCCAGAAGTCGTCGGCCACCGCGCGCGCGTCGCAGTTGTACATCTGGTGGCGGAAGAAGATGCCCATTTCGTTCTTGCTCATCTCGTACTGCACCTGGAGTCCAAAGTACGTCATCGTCGGGTTCTTTGGACTGCGGAACGACGAGTCGCACTGCGTGAGCTGCTTCTCAGCACCGCCCATGGCATCCGACGCAAGCTGCAAGAGCTGGTCCTTGAACGAGCTCGACTGGATCTGCAGCGTGTTGGACGACGCCGAGATCGTGTTCGACAGCGCCGCGGGGGTCGTGGACGCCGAGGACGACGAGTTGAGGATCATGTCCAGCGAAGGCATGTTCAGCAGCGGCTGCTTGGTGAAGTAGTCCTGGAGGCGCTGGATAAACTTCATCTGCTCCATCAACGTCTTGCGCAGGAACTCGTTTTCCTGGTCCACGCGCGCGCGGATCTCGGCGTGCTGCTCGGCCTCCTGCTTCCACCCGAGCTCCGTGTTGTGTTCCGACGGCTCCGACGACTGCAGCACCTCGATCTGTTCCTTGAGATCCTTCACCTTGGAGCGCAGCGAGATCAGCTCGTCTTTCTGGCGCTGACGATGCTTTCGCGCGGCCTTGGCGATCTGCGCGCGACGCTTCGCCTTCGGGTCTTCGTACTCCTCCGGCGCGCCGTTCTCCTCCACACTCGAGTCATCACCGTCGTTCACCGACGAAGGAGGGGCTGGAGCCTTACGCTTCTTGCTGGCCGCCGCCGCCTTGGGCTTTCCCTTGGCGCCGTTCGCCGCCGCAGGGGTCGCCGACGCGCTCGAGGTCACCGACGCGGACGGGGACGCGGTAGCCGACGCCGGCACCGGCATGCTGAGGCTCGGGAACATCTGCTGCGAGTTCGCGGCCATGAGCGGGTTCATGCGGTGGATCGGGGCGAGTCCGCCGTTGTTGCCGCCGGACATGTTGCCCATGGGCATCGGGAGGCTCATCCCCATCGGGAGGCCCATGCCGTTCGGCGTCATGCCGAGCGAGTGCGAGAGTCCGCCGGGGAGGCCGTTCGCGCTGCCGTTCGCGGCGTTGCTGCCGTTGCCGTTGCGCGGGTTCGTGGCCTCGCGCAGCAGGTTGTGGAATGCGTCCATCGCGGCGATAGGCAGCTCAGGTCGTTAGGGTGCGTAGTGCGTACGTGCGTTGACGCGATCGATAGCTTCAACGCGGTGCGGTGTGAGTTGGATCGGACGGATACTCGCGGGATGCTTGGCGGGTAAGTTGACAGGTCAGTAGTCAATCTCGTTCGCTTGCTTTTTGGCGCGCGGGCGATCGTGTGACGAGGGAAAGTTGGCGCAATCGGAAGTGAGAGCTTGCGAGTTCATTTGGTTGGGGTTGCCTTCCTCGCTCTTCTCCTTTCCGACAAGCCCATTTGGTTGCCTTCCTCGCTCTTCTCCTTCCCGACAAACCTCAACAACAACGTTTGGTCCAGAGCCAAACGCGTTTATTTGGCTCCACATTTGGGTCAAATCGCTTTGGCTCGGAAAACATTGGAGAAAAATACCAAGCTTGGGACATTTGATCTGTGGACATTTGGGCCACAAAACCGAGCCATATCGGGTATGAAAGCGCGGATGTTTGGGTTAAACCAAAGTGCCAATCGGGAGTGAAGCCAGCAACATGTCGACTAGGACAAGATATTTTCTGTGCCGAGTGATTACTGGATGGAAGAAGGAGGGAGTACCGTGCGAGACGGAACAACTTGCGAGCCAAACGTTGTTGTTTAGCGACGACAGTTGGACTCCAAAACGCACTAGAGAGTACTGTGAACCACGCTCTCCGACCAAAATCCAGGCTGCAATCAAGAGAGCGGGTTTACGTAAGCGACATTCACAAAGCAAAGAGTGGATGAGAACGCGCGATGGGAGTCACTTTGGGATGCGCACCACCCAACCAATCATCGCTCGAGAAGAGGTTATTGCGAGGCTGTGATTGGCGGTCAAAATTGAAGACGGCTATGCGACAAGCAGGGTCGGTGGGAGAGAAAGACGATCAGAGCGTCAACATCGTGATCAAATCGGACCTCTTTTGATAGCAGTTCTAATTTAACGAGGTCAAATTTTGGTTTCTATTGGATACATAATGTTACTACATCGTAAATTGATAAGCTCTCAAAGCATATAAAAGAGGGATACGAAGAAGGAAACGCATCATCTGAAGCACCTTTCATGATGATGGTGAGATGATGTGGTTTTCGCGAGCTTGCGACCTGTGTGATCATGCTCCCTCTTAAAGCCGACGGTATGTCCGCGAGCCCCACCCAAACCCGAGGACAAGTGCAAGTTGGAGTTTCTTCTTGGGTTGATTATGAAATGGTGATTTTTCTCAAGATAGTGGCTTAACCGCTGCTGCTCTACCAAACCACATCAAAAATCAGACTTCCTCATATTTATTTCAATATAAATATCCAGTTTGTAGGTGTTTGTCGTTTTGACAAACAGAAATTTGTCTAATGTGAAACCGCAGCGCCCAAAATAAATGATCTCCCACATTTGGGGTTTTCGTACTTTGTCGAGTGACCAGATGTACCACAACTGTACCACCGCACCACCAAAGCTTTTCGACATAACGTTGCGATTTGATTTGATTTGGTTGGAACTCAGATGCAGAGACAGCAGACGAGAAAGGAAATGATGGCGAGCAACGAGCAGGAGATGAACACGCACGAGCAGCAGCAACAGGAACAGGAACAGGCGGCGCCAGCGGAGCCGCTGCGCTTCTCGGGAAAGAAATGCGCCACGTCCTCCTCATGCGCTTCGGGCGGCGCTTGCTGTAACAGCAGCGCTGGCGCTGGAGGCAGTGGATGCGGACAGCAGAGGTGCGTAGCTCTTGGATTGCAACATGCTGCGTCATCTACGAGCTCAGTGGAGGCATTGAAATCTTACCAACTGTATGCATTTTGTTTCTCTCCGTTAGCTGTGCTAGTAATAATGCTGTCAATAATGACGAGCTGGCTGTGCGAAAGCCGCGCACGAAGCGAAAACCGTCGGAGGCGGCACTGAAGCGCCGCATGGCCAACCAAATCCCGGAGGAGATCCAGAACGACCCAGAGCTGACCAAGGCCATGGAGCAGGTATGTAGCCACTCTCATTGCATGCGCAATGGTACTTAGCGAGCTGTATGAGATAGAAGTGGTCTCACCAAACCGAATTTGCTTCTGTTGCAGCTTCCGTGGAACTACAACTTTGAAATCCGCAAGACGGTGTGGCGCATCCGCCAGGCAGGCAGCAAGCGCGTGGCGCTGCAGTTCCCGGAAGGACTCTTATTGTACTCGTGCGTGATCTCCGACATCATCGAGCGCTTCACTGGCGCTGACACGATTATCCTAGGCGATGTAAGTGGTTGTCTGGTTGGATTTTACCATTAAATGACTGCGATTGACTGACTGACTATGTATGATTTAGGTCACGTATGGTGCCTGCTGCGTCGACGACCTCACGGCGATCGCGCTTGGTGCTGACTTCATGGTGCACTATGGGCACAGTTGCCTCGTGCCGATCGACATCACGACGATCAAGATGCTCTACGTATTCGTGGACATTTCCATTGATGTGGACCATGTACGTGCTTGGTGGCGCTTTGCCAGCCTCTACCTATGCGCGTTCTTAGAGCGTGTGCTGAATGCGGTGCTTATGTATCTGTTGACCCTTTCTGTAGCTCATCGAGTGCATGAAGCTCACGTTCAAGCCAGAGACCAAGGTACTGTTGTTTGCTTTGGCTTAGTGCTCATCTCAGAATTGATTCTCGGTTATGACTAACACTGTTATATTTATCCACCAATTGCCATCAGATCGCGCTCATGGGAACGATCCAGTTTGCGAGCTCGATCCACTTGGCTTCGACCAAGCTCTTGGAGTACTTCACCAACATGTCGATCCCGCAGGCCAAACCGCTGTCGCCTGGCGAGGTGCTCGGCTGCACGTCGCCAATCATTAACGGCGTGGATGCGCTCGTGTTCATCGCAGACGGCCGCTTCCATCTTGAGGTACGCAAAAGTTTGAGTTCAATCGCATAACTTGGGTTGTCAAAGTCTCACCAAATTCGCATTTCTGTGTCTGTAGGCGGCGATGATCGCGAACCCCGAGCTGCAGGCGTACCGCTACGACCCGTACCCGAAAGTGCTCTCCATCGAGAAGTACGACCTCCCGCAGATGATGGAGGTCCGCTCGGATGCGATCGCGAAGGCCAAGTCTGCGCAGAAGTTTGGCATCATCCTCGGCACGCTCGGTCGCCAGGGTAACCCGCTGATCCTCGACCGCATCAAGGAGCTGCTGCAGCAGAGAGGCAAACAGTTCTTTGTGCTGTTACTGTCCGAGATCTTCCCTGACAAGGTAGGCTAAGCCCATTGTGGCTTGGGAGTTTGATCTTTTAACTACGCTGTAGCAAATGTGTGGGCGATTGACTGACTAATCGACTGACTGGTGGTGGGTTGTCTCTCTTCGAAAATGCAGCTGGCGCGATTCCATGATGTCGATGCGTGGATCCAGATCGCGTGTCCGCGACTGTCGATCGACTGGGGCTACGCGTTCACAAAGGTGCGTAGTAGTAGGACTGGGCTTTGAAACAGCTCATGCCCCGTCAACTAGGCAAGATCGTACTAACCTGTTGTAACTTTCGTTATCCTATCAGCCGCTCTTGTCGCCATACGAAGCCGAAGTCTGCTTGGAGCGTACCGAGTGGCAGGAAGGCACGTACCCGATGGACTTTTACGCCAAGGGCAGTGGCGCGTGGACGAACTACCACGAAGAGCCCAAGGTTGCAGCTCCAGTTGCCAAGCAGCAGATCGTTGCGTAAAGTAGGACGAGCAGACTAGTGGCGAATGAATGAATGAATGAATGAATGTCTCGCCACAATTTGAAAATTCTTGACCCTTCCGTCACATACATCCTGCTTCCTTTAGATGGTATTGTACTGTATTTTGTGAAAGAGTTTTCTTTGGATTCTGATAGAAAAAAGCAGCCTGTGTTTGGTTTACTTTGCGTTGGGTGTGGTCGTCGGTCATGATGCAGATCTGTTTGTTGTTTGGTTGTCCCTGTCGGAATGCCAGTTCATTATGTTCCTTCACTCGTGCGTGCTCCCAGTGTTGCTGAAGGTAGGCAGGAGATGAAAAAAGACACACAACAAGAGTCAGTAAACGTGTCAGACAACGAGTACGTTTGCTTCAGCTTCGCATTTCACTGGCTGAACGCACCTGGGGCTCAGAAGCTGCGCGAGCTTCGGGTCGTTCGGGAGGATGTCGACAGCCGACATTTTCTTCTTTGCGTTTGAGCCCATGCCCACAAACTGAGCCTCGGGGTGAAACTTGCAGATCTCCCTATAAAACAAGTTTTAACACACACAGAAGTTAGACCAAGTCAAGGTACCACGCCACCAAAGTCCAGGCAGGTATCGCAACAAACTCACTCGAAGATGAGCTCCTGGAGGCGCGTCTTTGTGAGCTCCTCCTTTTCAAAGTCGAAGCTGAACACGCTATCCGCCACCGGCTCGTCGTCGGCGTTGTGGAGCGATTCCAGGTACGGGTGCTCGAGCGCTTCCTCGACGGAGATGCGCTTCGCCGGGTCAAACACGAGCATCTTCTCGAGCAGGTCGATCGCCGACGGGTTGGTCGTTGGGTACAGCTTCGCGAACGGCACGCCGGGCTTCATCGGCTGGTTCTTCATGAATCGCTTGGCCTTCTCGCTCGTCACGAACGTGAGCTCGTCTTCGCGCGGCGTGCCGAGCTTGTCGCAGATGATCTGGAGCTGGTGGATGTAGTCGTCGCCGGGAAAGAGCGGCTTGCGACCCAGAAGCTCAGCGAAGATGCAGCCGGTGGACCAGATGTCGATCGCCTTGGTGTACTCCTTGGTCGAGAGCATGATCTCCGGCGCGCGGTACCAGCGCGTGACGACGTACTCCGTCAGCTCCATGTTGTCCTCATCCGGCTCGATGCCGCGCGCGAGCCCAAAGTCGCAGATCTTGAGGTCGCAGTTCGAGTTGAGCAGCAGGTTGGACGGCTTCAGGTCCCGGTGCAGCACGTTCGCCGAGTGGATGTACTTGAGTGCTCGCAGGATCTGTTTCAAGAGCAACAAGGAGATACAAATTGGTTTAGAAAACTGTGAAAGAAGTGAGGTCCGACAGCTTCTCGTGGAAAGAGAAGAGACCTAGGTACCTAGCCTACCTGGTAGAGGAAATACTGGATGTGGTCGTCCGTGAGCGGCTGACGCGAGTAGATGATGCGGTGCAGGTCCGTCTCCATGAGGTCCGAGATGATGTACACGTCCTCGAACTCGGTGAGCGACGCCGGCGGCAGCAGGTCCACGATCGCGACCACGTTCTCGTGGTCAAAGTGCTGCAGGAGCTTGATCTCACGCAGGATGCGCTTGGCGTCCACGATGTCCTCGAACGCCTTGGAGATCTTCTTGATCGCGACCTTGTCCTTGGACTCGGCGTTCTCGGCAGAGCTATTGCAGGCGATAAGTAGGGGATTAGTGGAGGGGTTTTAGAATTGACGTCAGCGAGCAAACTAGGATTGATAGAGTTCACAAGTGCGTGATTTCCTTACATGACGACTCCGTAGGCGCCGTGGCCAATGGGCTTGAGCAGTTTGTACTTGAGGTCAATCTGGAACGTCGTCCCCGAGACCACGAACGAGTGCGTGTCGGGGCGGAGTCCGCTCGTGATCGCCGTCGACGCCCCTGCCGCCACCACTGCTGCTGCCGAGGATGACGAAGAAGATGACGATGAGCCTGGCGAAGAAGACAACGTTTTCGAAGGCGAGTACTGCGGGTCCTTCATGCCCGCAAGCGGCGTCGTGGCACCAGCGCCAGAGAGCTCACTCTGCTTCTCTAGGAACGCCGACGACTGGGCTGAGGCGATCGGTATCGCTCCTGTTGAGCCTCCGAGCGGGTAACTCCCGTCTTGAGCAGTGCTACTGCTGCTGGCCATGGTATAACGCCTACCTCCACTTGAAAGCCTGTGGTCCTAGAGATGCTGGTGGGGATATGAGGCGAGAGAGATCTTGGATGAGGCGAGATCTTGGCGGTAGAGCGTGGGAGTCAGAGAGCGACTGCGCGAGCGAGCGTAGCTCGTCTGTTAGTTACTGGGGAATTTCGGAAGAGGTATAAAAAAATGACGATCGATCCACCAATAGCCAGCCAACGAGAAGAGCGCGCCGCGCGAGTGACCAAGAAACACTAAACGGAAAACCGATGCCCACAGGTAGATAGAGACGGGAAATTGCGTACTGGATTGTGAGCGGGGCTTGTCTATCCTTGGGTGTGGGAGGAATGGGCGAGCAGAGAGCGATAAGCAAAACTGCTTGCTTGTGTTTTGTGTATTTGCGTGTTTGTTTCTCAAAAAAAAGTCAGAAAGGTTTTGGTAAAGCCGCCATTTTGTGACGCAGTCGGTTGGCTGGTGGATGGTAGTTGGAAAAGGTGGGGTATAAATAACTACAGCGAGAGCTGTGGACGCTGGAAACGCACGTGCAGGTTTTGATTTCCAGTCTCTTTTTGCTGCTGATGATGCTTCTCGCTTTACGAAAAAGTCAGGAATGAAGGGATACATTGGATGGTGGCGTGGTTGGAAGCAGAAGCTCCAGGATCCGATCTGTAGGATCGCAACAACAGCTGTGTCAGGTACGCACGACTTGGAAAACGTGGGCTTCTCCATGGTGGCCCAGAGCGCTCTCAAGATGGATCTATTGCAGCAGAGTCAGCAGACAACCAACTGCACTTTCGTTGGATGCATGGCATGCATGCATGCACTTGCCATTGTGGAGCCCGAAAGGACACGACTTTTCGAGCTACAGGCATTTCGACCAATCAGATCACTTCCATAAGTAAATTTATCCAATAAAGTATCATAATTTGCCATCTCTCTGTTTATTGGCTATAAATACACAAAAGAAAAAAATTCTGTGATAAGAGGGACTTCTATTTGAAGTGGAAACAAACGGGCTTCTATTGGGAGCAAAGGGGGGAGAAGATCTTTTGGGTCGAAAGAAAGGAAGGCAACAAACGCAAAGCAAAGCAGAGCGTATTCGGGAGAAGGCGATCGAGTGATCACTCGTGAAGGCTGCTTGAATAAGAGAGAGAGAGAGAGAGCGCGTTAAGCATGGGCCAAGGCCAGAGCGGGTTGCCGCGCCAGTCGCGCGAGGACGCGGCCAAGAAGAAGAACGACGACGCCGCGAAGAAGAAGAAGAAGTTCGAGCCGCGCGGCGGGGGTCCCACGCGCCGCCGCCGAAAGAAGAAAGGGCCGTCGGTCGCGGTGCGCATCCCGCCCGTGTACCCGACGGCGAAATGCAAGCTCCGCCTGCTCAAGCTCGAGCGCATCAAGGACTTCTTGCTCATGGAGCAGGAGTTCATCCAGAACCAGGAGGTGATGAAGCCCAAGCACGAGAAGGACGAAGAAGAGCGCTCCAAGGTGGACGACCTGCGCGGCACACCCATGGGCGTCGGCACGCTCGAGGAGATGATCGACGACAACCACGCGATCGTGTCGTCCTCGGTCGGACCCGAGTACTATGTGAGCGTGATGTCGTTTGTGAACCAAGACATGCTCGAGCCGGGCTGCTCGGTGCTGCTGCACAACAAGGTGATGTCGGTCGTTGGCATCCTCGCCGATGACACGGACCCGATGGTGAGCGTGATGAAGGTCGACAAGGCGCCGTTGGAGTCGTACGCCGACATCGGTGGGTTGGAGTCACAGATTCAGGAAATCAAGGAAGCCGTCGAGCTGCCGCTCACCCACCCAGAGCTCTACGAAGGCATCGGTATCCGTCCACCAAAGGGCGTGATCCTGTACGGCGAGCCAGGAACGGGCAAGACGCTACTCGCGAAGGCTGTCGCGAACCAGACGTCGGCGACGTTCCTGCGCGTGGTCGGCTCGGAGCTGATTCAGAAATACTTGGGTGACGGTCCAAAGCTCGTGCGTGAGATGTTCCGCGTCGCCGACGACCACGCGCCGTCGATTGTGTTTATTGACGAAATCGATGCGGTCGGCAGCAAGCGTTACGACTCAAGCAGCGGCGGCACACGTGAGATCCAGCGTACGATGCTCGAGCTGCTGAACCAGCTCGATGGTTTCGACGAGCGAGGTGACGTGAAAGTGATCATGGCGACCAACGCGATCGAGAGTTTGGATCCTGCGCTTATTCGTCCGGGTCGTATCGACAGAAAGGTGCGAACCATTGCTATTGCTAGCTGTTGTTATTCAGGATTCCTTGTTTCAGGAGCTCAACTAACTTTGTCTTTTTCTTTTTTGTATGATTGCAGATTGAGTTCCCGCTGCCAGATGTGAAGACCAAGCGCCGCATTTTCAACATCCACACGGGCCGCATGAGCCTCTCGGAGGACGTGGACCTGGAGGAGTTCGTGATGGCGAAGGACGAGCTCTCGGGCGCCGACATCAAGGCCGTCTGCACAGAGGCCGGTCTGCTCGCGCTGCGCGAGCGCCGCATGCGCGTCACGCAGACCGACTTTAGAAAAGCGAAGGAGAAGGCGCTCTACCGGAAGAAGGCCAACATCCCCGAAGGACTCTATCTGTAAGCTGGTTGAGGTGGCGCTGAAGGAACGACCGCTGACCAACGGACTGCCATACCATGAAATGCCTTCTAGCGTATCCTGAGATTCTAGGAAGGCTGCGACTGGTGCATTTCGCCAACGGCTATCGACAGACAGAGTTGGATGGTTTAATGACAAAAATCCGAGTCTGCTTCATTTTTTCCATTTAAGAATTGGCTCTATTTCTCATTTGTGTTGGATATTCACATCTATCCATTTACATATCTGGACATTTTTTCTTATTCGACTTTCATTCACACTCTATCATTGCGTAGCCATTTACAAGAAACCCCAGCTCAGCCCCACGAGTGGCTCGCTGGATAATGAGAGGAGGGGCTTCAAAATTGGCTTCTATCTGGGATGATGATGGTCGCATTCTCGTTCTCACTCTGCATTCAAAACTTGTACTTCATCGACGCACTGCCACTCGCACACACGCACGCAGGCACCAACCGCCACCACCACCACCGCCTCTTGACACTTAATAAATCACGCTCGCGCCGCGTTCCCCTTGTCTCTAACTATGGGGTTGCGTGCGCTTTCTCTCTCACTTGCTCGTTGCGAACGTCGGCAGCCAGGACGCGATGACGCCGCTCGCGTGCGATGGCCGCATCAGGAGCACTTTGCGCGCCGCCGCCCCGCCGATGCTGCCGATGGGGCTGATCTTGGGGAACTTGGTAATCAGGTTCTTGCTCGTCTTGCTCGTCGTCTTGGAGAACACGGGTCTGCAGCGCGACAGTCGGATGTCGAAGCGGCTCGCCAGGTCCAGCACCTCCTGTCTGTCGAGCTCGAGTGCGGCGCGCCGGCATTTCTGGAACGATGATGATGATGACTCGGCTGCCGGGTTTTCGTATTCTTCAACGGCGGCGGGGCTGACGGCCGACACGTCGAGCTTGCCGAGCGGGTCGTCGAACGTGTGTCGGCGCCAGTTGTGGATCGCGTTGACCCACCGGCACATCTTGTTGGAGGTCGCGGCCGCGAACACGTGGGTCTTCTCGTGGTGCGCGACCGCGCAGAGCTTGCCCACCTGGTCCTTGCGCTTCACCTCGGTCGTGTGCATCACGAAGCGGTTCGGGCAGACGTTGCCGCCGATGAGAGGCTTGATCGCCACGCGGTGGCGCGTGAGCTCGATGCAGTCCACGAGCGCGCCGTCCAGCAGGTCGTAGCACTTGATCAGTCCGCACTCGAGCACGCAGTACCAGACCTGCGCCGCACGCTCCTTGGTGAACACCAGCAGGTAGCCCTCCATGCCGCTCTTTAATAACGTACTGTCGTGTATCGGGTGTGAGGCCGATGGCGCTGGAGCGCGACTGCCTTGCGACTGAGTGGCTGATTGGGAGGAGGGATTGGAATCTGAGGCGCATTGAGTGTGCTCATCTGCTTCAGGTTTTCTCATCGTGCGTACATAGGAATGTACCGTAAGTGTTCAGCGCAAGCCATGAAGCATCTCGGAACCAGACAGTCAGACAGAACAGTTCGATCGATCCTCCGAGCCATTTCCTATTGTTGTGGGTCGAATCACCATAGAGCAAGCCAGCAGCGATCGTCGCCGAGTCGCAGCTTCTTTTCTTTCCGGCTTCTTTGAGTGGCAAGCGACAGGGACCGGTCCAGATTGTTCAATTATTTACCTGTTTGTTTTCCACAAAATGAGCTTTTATTACTGCTAATATTGCAAAGATGCTTTTTGATGATAGAGGATTTGCAGTGGTCGTGCGTGCGCATACCTGTTATGAAGAGTGATGGCAAATGGCTTGTTTGGCGCTTGGTCCAACAGCTGGGGCTGCGGAGAGTTGGCGGCAGATTACAAATGCGAACGCGAGCATTCGCTGTCATCAGATGCAACACAAGCTGCTTTGTGCCTCTTGTGTCTGTTGTCTGTTCACAGTCAGTAGAGGATGCAGATTCCATACTCAAAGCCTACTGTATGGAGGAGAGGTGTTGGGTATGTTCGACTGATCAAAAAGTCATTCACAAGGCTGCGTTCTGCTTTACTGTTAAATAATACGGGCATCGCGAGTTGGCTCCTACAGTGTAGTGTATACATGACCTCCGATCTCTTTTGCGTCTCTCCTTTACCAGCAGCAAACAGGTCGGTCACAGTGTGTGATTGTGGTTGTCATTGCGATTCGCCAAGACCTCATGCTATTCGCGCACGCCTCACAACGCCACACGCTTTGGGTTACGTACGCTATGGCTCGCGGTTTCTCAGATTGACCTAATCAAACCAACAAACAGCCAAAACAAATCAGGAGTGAGTCAATCACATTTCGATGGGCTTTTGAGCCACTTGATGGATTTGAAGCTGCAATTGAAGCGATTGACGAACCTTGAGCCGGCCATAAACACCACCACCGGATCGCTCTGGAGCAGTCTGTTGCCTCTGCGCGTAGTATCCTCTGGCATCGCCTTGCTGTGGAGGCGGCGGACCGTACTGACCTCCTGGCGGACCATAACCTGGAGGAGGAGCAGCGTAACCCTGCGCCATTGGCACGTACGGTGACTGGGTACTCCCATTGCCATTGTATCCCCATGAAGACTCAGCTCCATAGTATTGCCCTCCATAGCCATGAACTGAAGCCGCTGGAGCTGGAGTCGGGGTCAGTGCTGCTTTCGAGAACTCGACGATCCGTTCTGGCTCGGTGCCCTGATCTGAAGCAGAAGTGTACGCGTCATTCTCAGGCTCTCGAGGAACCTGCTGCCAAGCACCGTTCGAGTTGTAGTACGCCCCATAGCCTCCCCAATGCTGCTGTGATTGATTTGGATCTCCATAACGCGGATACCCCGCTGCTGCTGCAGCTTGCACGTACTCGTCCACCGCACCGTCACTGTACTCTGGATATCCTGCTACTCCGCTGCCATTGTACGCGCCAGGACCGTAGCGGCGATCCCGTTTCTTCCCTCGTCCTCCCATAGCAGCAGCACCGCCATTTCCACCACTGCCACCATTAGAAGCAGCACTGCGGTTCAAGCGAGGATCCATCGGTCGCCTGTACGCGCTTTCAGCAACGATCAGCGGAGCTGAAGAGGTCTCGTTGATCACTGTCTGCCCTTTCGCCACACTGCTGTAGAGTTCCGCGACGGCGTAATAGGTCTTGAATGCGCGCTCGTGAAGTAGAGCGAGCAGAGACTGCGCGCTGAGCTGCTTGGCGACTTTTTTGGTCGTTGCGGTTCTCTGTCATCCACACAATGAGAAAGTAGATTCGTCAGCAGACCGCCTCGTATACAACCAATGAGCTTCAGAGTGTACCTCAGCGACTGAGCTTCCAGCGGACACGATCGTCTTGAAAAACTTGGCGCCGTCTTGATCAATCGAGTGCGTGTTGTAGTTGATCGAGATGCCGCGATTTCGGTTCTGGTACTCTTGCAAGACCTGCGCGGGCGTTTTGTAGGTCAGCTCCATACACGCCTGCACAACAGCAACACGAACCGAGTGATGAGCCAAAACGAGACTGAACGATGACTGCGGTTTCATTCTGTTTCGTTCTATCACTTTTTTATATTTTTCCTGTTGCGTACCTGCAACACCCGCGAGTCTCTGATGGGAAGTGTCTTGAATTCTTCCATGGACTGTTTGCGAACGAACAAAAGCAGGTTAGCTATGGATCAAATAAATACAACTCATTCGCATCAAACTCACAGAAATATTTCATACAAACGCACCATTATCGGCTCGTTGTCCTGCTGCTTCGGTGTCTCTTGCGTCTTTGGTGGAGGCGGCGCACGCTCTTGGTCGGCGGCGCTCTTCAACTTTCGCTTCTTTGACTAATCCCCACAACAAGCCAAAGTCAATCGAGAACAATTCGACACAATGCGTTAGCACACCACGAGTTACCGCCATTTCTTGGCACAGCAAAAATGCACTTCGCTTACATTGCCACTGCTTCGCTCTGTCGGCTCCTGTGCGCTGCCATTGCTCTTCTCCTTTGCGGCTTTAGTCGCTGCAGCACCTGTGGATTTGAACAGGCTCAGTGGCGGAACATGCTGCTGCGCCACCTTCACAAACTCGCCCGGCGAGCACAGGAGGTCCAGCATGTACGGCTTCGACCAGCACACCAACCGCGTCTGCTCGTGCACGTAACACGGCAGCCCCGAGTCGTGCGTGATCTTCCGCCATCCTGTCGGCAGCGATGGATCGTGCGTGATGAAGGTGGCCGACTCACTCGTGGTGCTCGACTCGTTCGCGTCAGCAGGTACTGAGCTCAGTCGTACCAGGCGAGCGGGGCTCTCATCGCCAGCTGCGCCGCCACCATTGGTGCTACTGTTGCTGGTAATGGCTGGTGCGCTAACCGTCATTGCCGCCGCTGCTGCTGCCATGGCCCCCAGCGCCACTTGCTCCGCGAGTGAATTCGTCTGCCGCGCCATGTAGAGAGAGTTTCTTTTTTCGTGGAACTCACAGCCAAAATCATGGTCACTTTGGAGCTGTTTGAATTTTCTTAACTGTGAATTATTACCCAATAGAATGATTTATATTTTAGTTTCATCCAATCATCGAGATGAATTTTGTTTTCAGCTAATTGTTGAATACGACATGTGGTACGTTAAATAGAGAGCTCACATGTCGATGAAAATCAAGCGACCGAGGGCAGGTGCCGACTCGGCTTTCCACGCATTGTCACAAACGACTTTCTCGAGTTGGTGGAGTGCGAACTGGACGGAGCCGAGCCGCTGGACTCCGTGGACTCGGATCACGACCGCCGCGTGATCAGAGCTCGCTTCTGTTCTCGCAGCCGCAGGATCTCTGCCTCCAGTTCTTTGTTGTGGTGCCACATTTTCCGGAAAAGCTTGCTGCGCTCCGGCTCCGAATCGTCTCTGTCTTCTTCGTCTGCACACTCGAGGAGGATGCTTTCGTCAAATGAAGAGAGGTCGCTCTGCGATGAGTCTTGCGGCTCAAACAAACCGTTCGCTTTCTTCACGGCTTTCCTCGCTTGCTGCGCTGCGAGTCGCGACTGCAGCTCTCGGATCTTCTTCAGCAGCACTGCATTCTCGTTCTTGACCGCTTGCAAGTACTTGATCTTCTGCTGCGGGTTCGTGTTCCCGGCGAGCTTGGCGTTGTCCTTCCACGCGCGCTCGGCGGAAGCCACTGCTTCGTCTCGTTGTGTTTTCAGGTCATCCTTCTCGATGCGATACGTCTCCACGTACACTTTCAGGTTCTTGATGGTCTGCCAGAGCTCGTGGATCTTCGCTTGGCAGCGCTCGTGATTCACGTGGATCACATTTGCTGGCTCTTCTTGTGTCACTGCATCAGGATCGGCGTCGTTCTCTTTCTGTGTATTGTGTAGCTCTTCCTCTTCATGCTCCGCCTGGTTGTTGTTGTCATCGTGGATGCTGTCACTTGCAGTAGAAGCTGACGACCCAGCAGCAGCGACAACGTCATCTTGAACACGACTGCCATGGATCCGCTCAAACTGCAGCACAACAGACAACAAGTGCGCGTTTTCCTCCTCTGCAGTGCTGAGCCTTCGCTTCAGGTCTTCGATTTCATCCAGCAGCTCGGTCACCGCGTCATTCGTGTGCTTGCCATGCTGCGCAATCTGCTCTTTTAACGCGGCATTCTCACGCTCCAGCTCGGCGATTCTGCCCTGGGTACTACTTTCTGCTCTTGATGAATTCCGAGACCGCACATGCTCGCTGCCATAGTCGCGGTCGAGCTCCCAGTTGTCTTGGAACAGCGTCTGCTTCTTGAAATGCGCATCGGGTAGCGCAATCACATCCGTACTTGACTTCCGCACCGGAGACAGCAAAGAGAACGACATGCCGCTCAGATCACCGCCTGTGTGATGGTGGTGGTGGTCGTTGTCGTCTCTACGAGCACCCAGCAGAAAGCTGTCCTTCTCAGCCGCAGCGATCTTCTGCATCATCTGGTGGAGAAATGCCACTTGGCCCTTCATGGACAGCATGCACGCCTTCAGGTCCTGCTTCTTCTTGTTGCGCGTGCGCGCACTGTGCGGTCGCCGTCGTCGCGAGGGGGAGACTGCAGCCACTTGCTCTGCGATGTGGTGTGCGTTCTCATCTGAAATGGTCACAACCAACCCGTTTGTGTGGTCGTCATCTCCTCTTTCTCGTCGACTCTCACTACGTCCTCTTGGTGCTTCGCCACCGCTGAGCTGACTCGCATCTGCCGACACATCTGCAAACTCGTAGCCGCTGGACGTGCTCCTCAGCGACGTGTCCAACTCCGAGAGCAGCGAAAAGTCGCTAACGTCACTATTGTCGTACACAGCGGCGTCGTGCTCGGATGCAGCCATGCTGTTCCTCTTCAACTTTGGCTCTGACACTTGCGAGCGTCTGCTGTAACGATGCTTGACTGCTGGGGCCGACACACAACAGTGCTCTGTGTGTGAGATGTATGGATTAATGGAGATGCGTGTGTGCGGGCGACTCAATCGGTCTCTATGTGTCGCGCTCTCTCGTCGTCGCGTTCGCTGCGAGCGCAAGTGTCGCCAATGCGGCCGTCCGTCAGGCTGTCCGTCTGTCAGCTTGGTCCGTCGCGCACTCGTTTCGCTGCCCACTTTTTTCAAATGGCTCACCAAGCCATTTGAAGACCTACCACCCAATCACCCACAACAATTTGGTTTTAGTGGGAGGGGGTCTCATGTTATCAAATGTGGGTGTCCTTGTGTAAGTATTTTATTGGCTTGGGGTACCAAAATCCAGAGCAAAACTGTATCCATCGTTGCCCACATTAGAGCATGGGTTCAGGTGGGGTTAATTAGATTTCATTGATGGGCCTGAGACCAAGTTGTTTTAGTAGCCCCTTTTCCCATCCGAATCAAATTTACTAAACCTTTCCCTACCAACAATGGACAGACTCGACCCTCACTCAAAGCCACACAACCGTGGATATCGACGAAGTCCAATTAGGAGTCACCCCCATCTCTAAACAATGGATCCTGATTCCAAAAACTCTGATTCGATGTCGAAGTTTAATTCTGATTCGATATTTTGAAACCGAGTTCCGCCTTGCTCATAAAAGAAAAAAACACCTGCCACGCAACACCAACAGTCATGGCCGTCGGCGATCGGGACCCTTACGTGCTCGGACGCGAACGTCTTCGTGAATGGCGAGGCTGCAGCCACGAAAGCCGAAGTCGCAGATTGCCACCGTTGCCAATTCGCTCAACATGATCAGTTCTGCAGTGAAGAAGCTATGTCGCTACGTGAAAGAAGTGCGCTTGGAGCGAGAGGAAGCGCTTACCGCCGCAAAGGCGAAGCTTGA
>JAASFI010000262.1:0-38619 GCA_023333705.1 Globisporangium viniferum
CAGTTACAGATGGCGACCTCTCGTGACACGCACTGTACTCTTCAACCTGTAATTTCTAATACCTCTTACAAAGCGGAAACCTTTAAAAATAGATTTTTGCTTGGTGTGTTTTTGCGTCTCAATTTGGGGGGTTTGCCTGTAATACGGGAATCAGCTGACCGTGTGACTATTGCAAGGAAATCAAACGCTAACTAGCGATAATATGATAGGGTGCCAATCTGATACTCGTTCCTGGCTGGCAATTTTAAGCATGATTTCTCAGGCGTCATCAAGACGGCTATTGATATAAACTGACTCATGAACGCTATTTGATAAATCGATTTAGTGGTTTTCTAGGCAATTTATGAACCAATGCTCATGTGCTATGAAATGGGCAAGGGCTCACTTCGCACACTTGATAGATTTGCTTCGACGCACATCGTGTTGGTACGCACCAAAGCTTCTACTCGATACATTGTATTTATCTTGTGAATAGGGGTTTGCGGGCCGTGAGGAACGACCTTCGTGCCTACCATCCCATCCATCTTGAATTTCGCCATACCGCACGCAGTCTGACACATAGATATTCACATAGCGACACCACTATAATCAAGATGCGGCGCATAAGTGGAGACCCGTGAACGCGAAAAGCAGTGCAGTCGATCATTTGACATATGCAAGGACGACCTAATTTTTGCATGCGAATCATAGTCAGAGAAATTCAAAAGGATACAAAACACACACCGTCAGCAACTATCTGTTAGGAAGTTCATCTTGAAAAGAAGCTCAAAGGCGCCTAATACCTCGCAAACTCCAGGCCGCACCAACCCCAATTCTTCAAACATAAGTTGCGGCTTCAGTGCATAAAAACGAGCCACCTCCAGTAAGCAAATAAAAGATTGTATCTAGCCATTGTTGGACGTAAAACGACTGTGCGCATTTTCTTAGATCAAGAAATCAATGCACTTTAATAATCTATCGGGTTCGCTTCACTTTCGTCAGACTGCTCCAACAAGTAGCAAATATAGGCTAAATCGGTACGAAAATATCATCAAGCACGCAAGCTCAAGCGCAGCCCAGACTACACAACAGTGAGAGGCATTTAAAGCCGAGAAGAGGGCACGACCTCGAGGTACACGTACATATTGCACTGGAATTACATTGACAATGCTTTCCAAAGATAGATTTCTAACACGATCATTGATAATGTACAGCAAGAGCTTGCTAAAGAAGGCGAGATAGCTTCACAGGGTGATGAACAAAATGATGTAACGTGCGTGGACTTCAAGACACGGCAGAGCGTTGGGAAGGAGATGCGTTTTCATCGTCTCCTAGATGCCTAGCCTCTCCAAACTCTTTTGAAATGAGAGCGTTTGGTGCACAGCATCCGCGCTGTCATTGTCGACCGTGTTAGGAGCGTCCGCTTGGTTCATTCTGCGTCCAGTGATGTATTGAGGCCATTGGCTCTTAGGGGGAAACATGTGTGGTGTTGTCACTCGATGCTCTTTTTGGTATCTAGCAGTAAGTACAGTTTCTTTGTTCTTATTTGGGGTTGTCCTAAGTTCATGTGCTCTTTTCAGTTTATCTGTTTGTGTTATGGGAATAGTTGGGCTGATTAGGTTATTTTTCTCACGTAATTTTCATAGTTGAGTCCATTAACACATGATCCCTTTCTCTAGTGGTCTTGGGATGCAGGGAGATACTATTATTCTGTCATTTCGAAAAAAAGAGCACAACAACGACGACGAAAGTGAAGAACTCCCATGCTGCGTGCGACTGCTTGTGCTGGGTTTATAAGGAGGACGACGGCGATGGGATGATGAAGCGGTCGATGCATGCAGCTAAGGGTCGACAGGCTTGCTCGCTAGCTCGTGGTGCGATCCTCTTATCTCCTTCACGCTTCCACGAAAACTGGAGCTCGTCCCTCTCGCCATCGCGCTTGTTCGTTCTACTACTACTCTCTTTCATTTTCTGCTCTCGCTCACTTTCTAGGGAGCAGGCGTCTCGGGGAGTCGTCGCCAGTTGAAGACGATGCTTCTGCTGCTGGTTTCGAAGCCGGAGCTGCAGGGATGCCGTCCAGTTTCGAGGCGAGCGTCGACTCCATGCGCTCGAGCTGCTTCGCGAGGTCGCTGATCTGCTTGGGACGAGATCGCGTGCACCATCTGACCCTGCTGGTTGCGAAGCTGCTCCTGTGCGCTCGTGGTCTGCGAGAGCAGCTCCATCAGTCGCATCTCCATCTCGTTCTCGGTCGGTCCTGCTCTCCCGCTGGCAAAGACTGAGGCAAACAGTGGTATGATAATACAGTTAGGCGTCAATAGGAAATATGTCATGACCATAGTCACTATCAACGCATAAAGCTGCTTACTTTGGCGCCAGCGTCGCGGGGATGATCGTGCCGGTCTCCCATCGCAGGTTCTTGATCTTCTCCGTTCGTTTATATCTGCGTACCACAAGTACAGAGCGAACGACAAATCCAACCGATAGCAGTGACGACGACCTCGCGGTGCCAAGTGAGGGTAGTGCGAGTACCTACATCAAAGCTCTGGTGTTTCCCGACATCCGACTGCCTTGCTGGGACTTCATGCAGAATGGTTTGTGCGACGATGAAAGAGGCAACGAAAACCACGGGAAGAAAGGCACCTCACTTCTTCGCTTGTTGGGCTACATACAAAGAGCACAGAAAAGCCTCGACGTGTGCGCTCATCTGTTGCGAAGTAATGCTCGTGGTTTCGCTTTTTTACTTTCTGTGGTTATAGCACTAACTTTTTCTGTTGTATTTTAGATTGCAACTGCAATAATCAAGGTCAAAGAGCGCGGGGTTGTTGTTCGCGTCACAGCGGACACTACACCGAGTCGTACGTCAAATCGAGCTGGATTCCCTTCGTGCAGAGAAAAGGGATTGGCGTCCACCACTCTCCTCACAGCAACAACCACACAAAGGTGCGCATGTTCAGCTCGAGACAGTATTTCGCATTACAAACGATTTGGCATTTTCAAATTTCAATGTGGTTGATACTTTCTCTTTAGTTATGTGTCGTAGATAACGAGTATCTTCTCACTGGGCTGTTCAATTGCAGATGCCAGCGGTTCGTGGTTGATATCTACAAGGGCGGCAGGATTGTTGAAAACGACAGGCACATATATTTGCAGCCTTTGGGGGCGCTACCATCCACCACGAGTTTACGGTCTGCTGCTGCCTTCCTTCCATTTGCAAGCGAGTTTTGTTCTTTTTAGTTGCGGTTTGTTCTTTTTAAATCAGTCTTTTTTTCATTGGCTTCATTGTTGTTCTTTTATCAACGTTTTCTAGTGTGCACTTCTGTGCTTGAGCAAAAGGAACTTTTGCCCGCCGCCGCGAAAGAAAGGGGAAGTTCAAGCAAAGGCAAAAAAAGCTTTTTGCCGCAAAGAAGGAGAACAAGGAGGAAGAGGCGAGCCATCTATCTCTACGAGTGTGAGCGAGCGCGTACGTTCGTCTTGAGGTCTGCTGCCATGCACTATGACTACATCGGCGCGCTGGAGGTCACGTACGGCAACGCGCTCGCGGCCGGCGGTGGGTTCCACCGCGTGACGACGGCCGAAGGGAGTGCCGCGGAGGTCACGCCGAACACGTATCTCTGGTACAAGCTCACGGCCAGCACGGGGAACGGCGGCAGCAGCAGCAGTGTGGGCGGCGGCAATGGTAGCGCGAGCGGGCGACTGAGTCCCGCGACTGCGGCTCGCAAGCAGCTGCCGGCGAGCTCGTCGTCCGCTACCAGCAGCGGCAATGATGGAGCGGAAATCGTGCGCGGCATCACGCAACTGCGCATTGAACCGGAAGACTGGTCGCCCCCGCCAGGCAGCGATGCTCCAGCGGAGAGAAGCAACAGCAGCAGCAACAGCAGCTCACGCGATAGTGCGCAGGGATCCAGGAGATCCAGCAGAGTGAAGGACGTTGCACCGAAGTGGACGAGGATGGACAAACCAATCGACCGCCAGCGAGGGCTCTTTGTGTGGTACCAGAATGTGGACTGGCAGGGACCGCCGTCGCCCTCGTCTTCGACGTCTGTGTCGTCCACCACCTCGTCGTCATCACCGCCACCCTCGTCATCGTCTGCAGGTGGCGCTGCCGCTTTGAGCGGCTTGTCGAGTGAGTCCAACTATCCACTCAAGGAGATTCGAGTCGTCCGAGATGTGAAGGACATCCCTGAGGGGTTTGAGTATTTACCCGACCCGATTGTCAGCAGCTCTGCCTCGAATGGAGCAAGTACGTAGCCTCTGGTGGATGTTGCCCTTGCCAGTACGTTTGCTTTGCTCGCGTCTATTTGCTGACCATATGTGCCTTATTCGTTTGTATGCATGACTGACAGAGGAGCTACGGACGTATCTTTGCTATCGGCGCCTGAGTCAAGAAGATTTCGCCAGCTCAAAGTGGTCCATCACGACACAGAAAGCAGGCAACTGGATTGAAGTGAAAGACATCTCTGCGACGAAATGGAGCATCGGTCAGATCATCAGCATCTCGCCGACAGAGATCCGCGTGAGCATCTCCATGTGGAAGAAAGGTCGCGACGAGTACCTCGCGCGTGCAACATGCCGCAACCGCGTCGCCAAGCTCGGCACAAACGTGAATCTGTACATGTCTCCGTCGTACCCGTTCACGAGAAAGCAAGGAAGCATGTGGAACGTCGGACTGAAGGACCTCCAGCAAGCCCGCGAAGATTTTGACCAGTTCTTCTACGATCTGGACAACCACGAGACGTATTTGCCGCGCCACTTGATTCCGTTCGTGGAGAAGTCGCTGCTCTGTATGTTTTTCTCGAGCGAGATGGCCGAAGACATGAATTCGTTCCACCAGCACGTGCTCAAGAACCTCGTCGCGAAGCTTCTCAGCAACGACGCGTCTCCTACAAGCTCGGACCCTGTCATGATGCATCTGCTCGCACTTCTTCGGATGATCTTAAACGGGCACAACTCGTGCATGTACTTCTACATCAAGTACCCGGGCACGTACTCGGCGACGAAGTACCAGAAGCTTGTCTACACCTCATATCTGGCAAACCCTGACGTGCTTGGCACTATTCCGTCCCGTCATCCGTGCCGCTCGTTCTATTTCGTGGACAATGTGGATTTGTTCCTCCAAGCGGGCGGATTTCGCGTCATTCTGCAACGGCTGGCGCTTCGTGAGATTGCACTGAGGGAGGTGGCGCTCTTCTGCTCGTTGCTCTATCAGGCAAAACCCTGCTTGGTGCAACACAAGCGCCGACGAAGCTCAAGCAGTAAGCGACGCTCGATATCCTCTATCGATACTCAGGTGGAAGATTTCTTTCGGGATTTTCTGAACGCGACGTTCGCGCGTCTTCGCCGAATGAATGGTGAAGAACTGAAGGATGACGAAGGGCTCGTCGACCACATTGTCGGCATGCTCGATATGCTGTATCGCGACGGTGTTTTGCTCGGCGGTTCGAATGGATCCATCTCGGAGTCTGATCCAGACGAGTACAGCGGGTATGAAGGTCCAAGCTCGTCCGTATTCGATGTCTTCTTCGCCGAAGCAATCGAGGTGTTCCACTTGGATTTGTCCAAGAAGTTCATCTGCTGCCCTTTTCTCGCCCAGAGACTGCTGGGGATAGCGCGCTTGAATGATCTGATTGCCATGGCCCAGAGAAGAGAGGATCTCCAGAAAAAGACGAGTTTGGGGGTGCGGCGCTCCTCTTCTTCGGCAAGTGGATCGTTCTTGGGCGGCAATGGTGACTTTTCGTCGTCCTCAACAGGAAACCCTCCGGTTGCAAAGTGGCTTCGTGTGAAGTACGTTGTCGAGTGGCTTTCAACCTCGGATGTGCTGGAGGTCATCATGGGCGACAAAGACACCTGCGTGAAATACGAGCTTCAAGAAGGAACGCACTTGGAGATTCTGAAGCGCTCGAAGAAGATCTATGAATTCGTTGCAGCGAATGGTTTGCTGAACGAAAAGCACATTGTGCTCTTGTGGAGAACCGGGATGAATCAGCTGCGTTCCGGAAGGAAAACGGTGTTCGACATGCTGATTACTCTGTGCGGAGTCATTTCCGCTGACTTGATCGATGTGGTGATGGTTCTGCTCACCCAAGTTCCTCTCAGTGAGTACGACGAGCTCTTCACCCAGTTTGTCAAGCGCATCATCATGATTGCGTCGAAGCAAGTTGTGGAAATCGAAGCATCTGGGACGAAGAAAACACTGAGCTCTCTGGTCGGTGTTACAGGCGGTTCAAAGCTGAGCTCCAGCGCTCAAAAAGATGTCGACGTGCTGAACAAAGTGGTGAATCTGGGGTGTTGTCTGCTGTGGAATGGCATCTTGGACGGTCACGATACGAGCAATAGTGACAGTCCGGCAAGCTCGATAAGGCCCGCAATGCGCTCAGAAGTGGAAACTGTTCTCGCTGCGTCGCTAAACTACATCCAAAAGTTGTGGGCTGCAGCGAATTCATCCTCGCCATCGTCGAAAGAGCAGCAAAAACTGCTGAGTGAGTACCTCAAGAAATGCGCCGACAACATCAAAAACGGTGTACTCGTTGAAACCTCAATGAGCTTGATCCAGAGAGTTGCAGATGGCTACGGAAATGAAGCAAGCTCGGTGTCGGTACCATCCTCGATTGGGCTTTCCTTACCAAGAGCTGCGTCATTCGGATCGTCTCGCACCAGTGCTTCGCCGAGCGAGTTGCTAAAAGATCTGAATTCAAAATTCGGAATTATTGTAGTCGTCGCTGAAGAAATCAAACACTACATGGCGAACTCACGAGGCAGCAGCGACATGAGTTCCCATGAGCGGTCAATGCGTCGGCGGTTGGCTTTTCTTGGCTACATCGTGACAAGATCAGAAGTGGAGTTGTCGTACTCGTTGATGGAGCAAGTTTGGAAGTGCTTCAATGGAGTGGAGAACACGTCCGAAGAGCGCGAAGTGTTTTTTGAATGGTTTACCAGCGTGATTCCCGACCCGAGCAACTTTGTTCACCGCGCGTACTCCGGCAACAGCGCGTTTGCGAGCTCGGTGACAACTGAAATCTATCTATCCCTTACCAGGAAGCCAGACACTCTGGATACTGGTGACGTCGGCATTCATTTGGACGTGAAAAATATGGGCAAGCATGCGTTCTGGGCATTCGAGCGCTTGTTCCGGTTGATCAACACAAACGAGCGCGCCATTTCGAGCACCGGCGCAACTGGCACGAGTCAACGCACCTTGAGCGTCGGTGCTCCAAATCAAGACGAAGCGAAAGGGAAGTTTGTAGTCGAGTCTTTTGGTCTGAAAGGCTTGGAAACCCTGTACGAAATTGCACTCTGTGCAGGAAGCGAAGACGTCAGCCAGGAAGCGATCAACTACCTGATCTACCTCCACATGCATGTTGGATCGAAGCTTGTTCGGCGGGAAGTGTGGGCGGACTACGTCAGAGGCTGCTTTGAGCGGCTGGAGCAGAAGAAGGCGTCTGATATCGACGAAGAGAACGCAGAGCAAGTGCATCGCTTGTTGATCTTGCTTGGAACCTTTCTGTTCCAATCTGTGGTCCAATCTAACGAAACCTTGCAATCCGGAGGTGGCTTGAAAGATGGACCGGAGGAGCTCGTCGTCCACGTGAGAACGCAGGACGGACGATCAGCAGTTCCGTTTCGTTATCAGCTGCGACGGACGTCCTTGGTCGGAGAGCTTCGTGATCGAATCGCCAAGGATACGGGACACCCAGCGGATCGAATTCGGATCGTGAACGAGTTCAAGACCAAACTCACAGCTCAAGGACATGACAAATTCACGTTGGAAAAGGCTCGGGTTTTTAGCTCAGCTTTACCAAGTGCACTACCGTCTACAGCGAAGATCTCGTCTGCGAGCACAGCTCCTGTCTCGAGCAATGGGCAACACAAGCGAGTCAACTACGTGGAAGCCATCATGCTTTCGAAAGTAGAAAGCGACACGGTTGGTCACGTGCAGCGACCTGCTCGAGAGTCGAGCGGGTCGGTGGTGAAAAATACCGCGGGAGGAGTCATCGCAGGGGCGGAGAACGACTGGCATGCGCTGAAATCGGATATTTCAAGCAACGGGCAATATCTTCAACTACTGTTCGCTCTTCTGTCGCAGCGAGTTGAAGTATGCGAGGAAGCGTGGAAGGTGTTGAAGCTTCTTGCAGCTGATTTCACGATGGAGAAGAGGACACGGACGCTGAACGATGCGCTTGGGATCGATGGATCCATTCGGACTTTCCCAGCATCATTTGACTGGGATGCCATGCTGGATCTATCCTGTTCGCCAAAGCTACTGTACCAACTCGAACTGGTTGAGCGTTTTGCTGTGAGCGGCGATGCGCGGCCAGATGCTGAGCTCGCTGACGACGACGAGGCTACTGCACGCAAGAGCACGAAAGGAGTGGATGGCATGATCGGAACAGTGAATCGATGGAGCGAATCTTTCTTGAAGCTCGGAGGAAAAGAACACTTGCGAAAGTTTGTGCTGGCGTGCAATCCGCGTGAGCTTGTGTCTCAAGGATCTCTGTCCGTGATGTGCATGTCCAAGCTCCTGAAGTTGCTTCGGCATTTTGTGCTCGTGGAGTTCAGATTAGCTGAGCGTGAGGAAGAATCTGTGAGCGGCGACCCTGAAGGTCTTATGCACCAGCTTTTGGAGATCCTCAGCAGTTTGAAAGCCTTGGAAGAAAGTCAGAGCGATGCGAGAACGTCGTTTCCTGATGGAGCCCCCGGTATCGCACCGTCGCAAGATCTTCAAGATGGCGACGCTGAATTGGCGTACAGTCGGCCGGTGCTAGAGGATCCAGATAACATTTTCGCGTTGCCCAGCGAAGCCTACTTGATGACAAGAACGCTCTCATTTATCGCCACGTGCGCCTTGACTGCCGCACGGGATGCGTTGCCGCTCCTTGAGAGCTACCCTTCCCACGGTCAGATCTTCCTGAATTGCCTGGTCAAAAGTCGCTTCAAGCCGGTGAGGCAAGACGCAGCGAGCTTGATCGCCGCGTTGTCCACGACACGGAACAAGATTGAGCAAGACCGAGTTGCATGCTGCCACTATTTCCTGAAATTGCTGAGCGAATACGACGGACCAATTTTCGACGAAGAGTACTACAACGTGTTCACACTGCTTGTATCAAGCGCCGATACTCTGTCCGAGTTTGCAATTCTACCGGCTTGTAGAACATTGTGCCGACGAGTGAAGAGCTTTTCAGTATCCGATGATCACGCTGCTGGAAGTCCAACCTCTTCCTCTCGAGACGATGCAATTTCCTCGTCCATCTCGAATCAAGGCTCTGGATCTCCTGATTCACTTCTGGAAGCGCTTTTGTCGACTCTCCTGGCCATTTTGAAGCGTATTCCTGCAGTGCTTGCTGGAAGACTCGACGTTCCGTACCGTGGCAGGAGCTTACGAGAAGTCGTGGCGTCCACGTTGCATGAAGACGAAGGAATCATTGACGAGATCTTCCACAAGTGCCTCTTTGCAACCCCTGACAACGCTCAGGGAGGAGATCAAGAGGAGACTGGTAGTATTACCGCTCAAGCACCGTCGTCGCAGTACTACCTCCAAAAGCCAAAATGCCGCAGTGAATCATCTCGAGAAGTGGCTTTCGCACTTCTCACGGAGCTCTCCCAGGAAAACACCTCTGGGCTGCGGTATTTGCTTGAGCAAATGTCGAATCAGCACTCTCTCAGAGCGCCGCCAGTGCCGAAGAGCCTCTTGACGGGACCACCACTTTCTGCTTCAAAGCGGAAAAGCGCCAAATCAGCCAAAGAGATGGCATCCAGGTACCAGGTTCTAGAGCGCGCCAAGTACGTGGGCTTGAAGAACCTCGGGTGCACCTGTTACATGAACTCGACCATGCAATCATTCTTCATGATCCCGCGGTTCCGTCGGCAAATCCTGCGCTTCAATGCCGAGTCAGGTTCCAGCATCTCAGCTGCTGGCTCTGGCGAAGAGAAAGGAGTTCTCTATGAGCTTCAATCGTTGTTTGCTCACTTGGAAGGCACAGCCAAGCCGTACTACAACCCGAAGAGCTTTACCTCTGCTCTGAAAACCTGGGATGGAGAAAGCATCGATGTGAACGTCCAGCAGGATGCAAGCGAATTCTTGACGTCGTTTTTCCAGCAGATCGAGTCCGAGATGAATGGTGTGGGAAGCGGGCATGGCGATGAGAGCATCCTCAACACCTTTTTCGGAGGCGTGTTCAGCAATGAGCTCGTCGCGGAAGGAGGTCGATACAGTGAGCGGGCGGAGCCGTTCCATTTTATCTCGGTGCCAGTTCGCGACCGCAAAAATTTGAAGGAGTCACTCGATGGATGGGTAGAAGGCGAGAAAGTGAGCTACACGTGGGAGAAGAGCAGCGAATCGGATCAAGATGGTCAGCAACAAGGAAGCGACAGCATGTCGGGTGAGAAAGTGACACTGGACACTCACAAGCGGATCTCGATTTCAAAGCTGCCAGACCAACTGATCATTCATCTGAAGCGATTTGAGTTCGACTTTGAGCGTATGCAGCAGATCAAGCTGCACGACCGGTTTGAGTTCCCGATGGAGCTCGACATGTACCCGTATACGAAAGAAGGACAGGAAGACAAGCGAAGGCGATCGTCGTCGTCGGCGTCTCTGGTTGGGGTGACCGAAGATTCGCCAGACGGACCGAAATCTGGTTCCCATGATGGTCGAACCACTGCTCCAGAGTACTCGCAGTACGAGCTGGTCGGCACAGTCGTGCACATGGGGACTGCGAATTCGGGACATTACTATTCCTTCCTGCGAGAGCAGGATACGGGAACTGATGCAAACCAATGGTTTGAGTTCAACGACACTGTCGTGAGTCCGTTCGACCCTCAGCAGATTCCGAACGAGTGCTTTGGGGGCGAAGACGACCGTCGAGGATTCGCATCGGCAAAAACGTCATCGACTTCGTCTCTCTCATCGTCGTCGAGCCCCACGCAACGAATGAAAACTCGCAGCAGCTTTATGCTCTTTTATGCGCGAAAGAAGCCAAAGCTACCTCCACTCCTTGGGCAACCGAAGGAGCGTAGCTCCGAAAGCGATTCTTCTGGTTCTCTGAGCAACCCAATCAGTTTTGCAGCATGTGGGCTGGTGCTGGTATTTTGCGCGAAGCTCAAACGAGCGTCGCGATCTCGACTGGAGACCCTGCGGAGCGTGGCACAAGTAATTGCTCCTGAACCGATTCGAAACCTCATCGCAATGGAAAATCGACTGTTCTGGAGGAAGAAGTACTTGTACGATGCGCGTTGTCTGAGCTTTACGTACGAGATCATCAAATCCTGCCTTGTTGGGCTCGATGGCAGCAACAATGCATCGGAGCTCCCCAGATTCGAGCCGACAGAAGCGCGACTCGTGGCATTACAGACCGCTACAAAGTTCGTCTTCGGGACGTTGTGGCAAGGCGGGGACATCTCGAAAGTACTCGAGTGGACACCAGCACTTCTCGCTCTCTACCACACCGAGTTTGATGGATGTTACTGGCTGTTGAACACATTGCGAGCAAACGAACAGCTGTTGTTGGATTTGCTCGTCTTTAACGAGCACACAGAAGTGCGGGAGCTGCTAGCGAGTGTGCTATCGGAAGCGATCGCAACAACATCGAACTTGGAGTTTGAAGAAGACTCGAAAGCTGCCAAGTCTGGCGATTCAAGTACGGTAGCGACTGGCCGTGATACTTCTAGAAGCGGAGGAGGCTCAAAGAAGCTTCCAGCGTCGTTCGAGTTCATTTTCTTCCTGATCCAGCTGATGCCCGCGCTTTTGTCCGTGCCAGTGCAGCACCATCGCCAGTACTTCATGACCATCTGGGACTTTGTCCAGACAGGTCGAAACGAAGGTGCTTTTTTGGTCGTGAACAGCGTTGTCGGCGCGATTGTGGCCCTCCTCACTGGTCTTGGCAACACACAGCCGTTGCTTCAAGGACAGCTGAAGCGATACAAGAGCAGGCAAATCCTCAAGAGCATCGATCTGAGTGTCACTGTGCTGAAGCTGTTGTCGGTTCTGATTCGGTGCAGCTTGCCCCCCGCGATGGACGTCGGGAAGAATTTCCTGCTGCCTCCAAACATGGCGCATGATCATGTCGATTTGACGGCTTCGGATCACGAGGTACTGCTGAATGAGCGATTCATCACGTTGCTGACTCAGCGTGCGAGTCGATACTCGAAAGAGACGAAGCCGTTGGAGCAAATCGTGATTCATCTTTGCTGGGAGAGCCGCAAAGTAACTGGGATGGTGATGGACAAGATCATGACTGGCATCGAGTTCGAGGACCACCACGACGTGAAGCCGTACTTTCGCACTTTCAACACGATCCTGAAGCTCCGCGACTCTCTCACCAGTGAGCGTCTGACCGATGGAATGACGAAGCTCATCGCTGTGATGGCGTCGCAGCAACGATTCTACAAGGCGACCGAGATTTCGATCGATATGCTCACACGCTTGGCAAAGCGCCACAGCAGCGTTGCCAGGTGGCTGCAAGAGAATCACATGAGCTGCGCGTGGATGGAGAAATGGCTCAGCGGGCATCGCGGCGCCGAAGGATTCTTGCAGCAGAAGCGCACGGTGCTCGTGAAGCCCAACTCAACATCAAACTGGGCGAACGTGAACGTGACTAGCGCTAGCTTGATCAAGACGATCGATCGAACGGTCTCGAAGCTCTTGCCGCGCATCCGCAGCATCTTGGACCCGCAGGCAGCAATGGAGACGTTCT
The DNA here is from genome assembly GCA_023333705.1 of Globisporangium viniferum. Lineage (NCBI taxonomy): Eukaryota > Oomycota > Peronosporomycetes > Pythiales > Pythiaceae > Globisporangium > Globisporangium viniferum. Next base: position 12,666 of record JAASFI010000262.1, read on the forward strand.
ACGACAGCGACGACAACCCGGCGCGACTCGTGGGCAAGCGCATTCGCGTCAAGTGGGCGAAAGACAAGTGGTACGAAGGCAGTGTCGAGAGGTACGACGAGAGCTCGTACGAGCACTTTGTCGTCTACGATGACGGCGACAAGCGAAGCTACCGGATGTCGGAGAAGCAGTTCTACGTCGTCGAGAGTTCGGGAAAAGTGTCGCCACCTTCCAGTGGAGGAAGCAGTAGCAAGAAGAAATAAAAATCGTCGAGCATGGTACAGGCATCGAGAACAGCTTCCGACCTGTTCAGCTTCAGCTTCAGGGATTCCAAGATCCAGTCGCGACTGTGTTGACGTCGAGGATGACTCCATTGGTACCCACTCAGGCATGCAGGGCTGACTGGTAGGCTGGTAGGTATATGGAAAACAGATTGATGCGTTTGTGTGTTGTATGTAGGCTTCTAAAAGAGCGTGAGCCGAAAGGGAAAAAAAATGCAGAGTTGGAAGACAAGCGAGCGAGCACCACTTTGTATTGCGCTGATGTGTTCATAGACCAATAGGGGCAAAATTAGACCACCAGCCATCCCATTTCCCCACTCGAAAGACAGCGAAACCTCTTTTTGGTGGGTGAAGACAAAGCAACAGCAGTAGGACCACTTCGGCTCATCCAGCCAGTCAGCGTGACGGCAACGCACGTGCTCCTCTTCGCTCCTCGCCGGGAATAATGGCGGTCAGTCCTCCGAAATGCGCAGTCAACATGGAACAGCGGCTCGCGGCGCTGCGGCGCGACCAGGAGATCGACGGCCTGCGCGTGTACCTGATCAAGTACAATCTCTTCCCGCGCAACCGCGACCCGCACAACTCGCCCATCCGCATCGAAGAGCTCAAGGAGCTCGTCAAGCACTGGAAGCTGCACCGGCAGCGCGGTTTCTGGCGCGACCACCCGGACAAGGACGACCTCGTGCGAGCGCTCTTGCAGCACATCCGAAGCGAGGCAGCGAGCAAGAAGCGACGTCAGGAAGCCCAGGAGAAGTATCGGAACAAGACGCTGGGGGCTGGCGGGGATTCGGAGTCTGGCACGAAGCTCCGAGATTTCACCATGATCTTTGGGTCCACCACGCAAGACGACGCAGGCGATCCTGAAGGCGGTGGTGGAATGGAAGCCGCGGACAAAAAGGCGCTGCTCAAGAACAAAAAGAAGAACTGCGGCGGCGACCTCTTCTACCAGCGCGGCGACTACGACGAAGGTATGATCTACTTGTCGCGCATCGACCGCGGCAAGTTCCGCTCCGAGGAGCGCAATCCGCGCATGGAACTGCTCACGACGTGCGCATCGGCGCCCATGCCGCTCGATCAGCTTGTGCGCATGGGGAACGACACTGGGAACAACTCGGGGGGTGGTTGTAATTCATCCTCGGCAGCTTTGAACCCCAGTTATAGCCTGAACACCAGCAGCCACCTGGAGAAATCGGCTTCGTCAGCCATGCTGTACCATCAGATGCTCGATCTCTCCAGCAGCAACAACAACTTTAACAGCATGAGCGCGAACATGCTGACAAAGGAGATGAAGCTCAAGAGCGTCGAGGGGTTCTACAGCATTTCGTGTCACAAAAGCACCGAGCTGCAGATCATCAAGGAAGGCGCGCTCGCGACGATCATCGGCGTGCTCAAGATGGACGACATCGCGATTCGCTTGTTCTCGGCCGCGACGCTCTTGAACCTCACCGCCACGCCGCCGCCGACCTCCTCGGCAACGATGCACAAAGCCTCAAGTGGCAACATGTCAGTGCTTTCACTCATAGGCAAAGAAGTGTACACAAAGATGATTGACGAGGGTGTGATCAGCGCGCTGCTGGAGCTCTCGCACACCCCAAACACCACAGTTAAGTCGCTCTGTGCGCGTGCGCTCTTTCGGTTCACAGTGGACGAGTCGCACCACTTCCGCATGGTGCACGAAGGCTCCGTGGTCGCACTGACGCAGCTCATGACGTCCGTGCAGAGCGAAGACGTGAGAGAGGCGTGCATGAACGGACTCGTCAACCTCGCGGGCGTGCCACGCGCTGTGACCTGCGACTCGATCTTGAACACGCTCGTAGCGCTAGCGAAAACGGGAAAACCGGATCTGCTGACTACATGTGGACGCGCGCTGCTCAACCTGTCGATCCTCCCGACCACGCGCTCGACAATGGTCGAAGAAGGCGCGATCACGGCGCTCAGCGTACTCGCGACGCAGAAGCAGATGGTGCTCTTCGAGACCATCTCGTGCATTCTCTGCAACCTCGCGGCGATCAAGACCAACCAAGAGCTGCTCGTGAAGAACGGTGCGCTGGTGATCGTGATGGATCTCCTCGACGGCGTGCAGATGGCGTTCGAGCGCGTGAGCGAAGACGGTGATGAAGACGGTGACGAAGACGCAGAGAACAACGGCGACGAGGACGGCGGCGCATCTCCTTCTGGTTCTAAAGCATCGACAGCGAACACCAAAGGCCCGTCAGTCGATCCAGACCGAGAAGAAACGCTGGCCGCAGCGACGAACTTACTCACGAGAATCCGCAAGAACTGCGCCAACATCCTCGCGCACCTGTGCTGCAACCCAAAGATCCAGGCGCGCGTCGTGAACGCAGGCTTTGTGCCGAAACTGCTGCACATCCTGCAGGACTACAACGCGTGTCGGCGGCTCGAGGAAGACACGGAGAAGTTTTGTGTCATCGCGATCGTGAACCTGTCGCTCGACGACCGATGCCGACCGAACATCGTGCAAGACGGCGGCGTCCCCATATTGCTGCGTCTCCTAGAAGACTCGGAGCGCCAAGACGTCAACGTGATGCTCTTGAAGCTCGACTGCGTTACAGCACTGAGCAATCTAATGCTGCACCCGAAGAACTTCAAGCGGATGGTCGAGGAAGGCGTCGTGCCGGCATTCATCGCGTCAATCAACAACAGCGCGAGCCCGGAGATCCAGAAAGCCTGTGTGTACGCGATGCTGAACCTCGCCAAGGACCCGGGCATGAAGACGCGACTCGCCGAGTCCACAACGCAGAAAGACCAGGGGGCGATCCCGACGATGCTTGTGTTCGCGTCCAAGTATTCGAAAAACGCCGAGCTCTGCGGCGTTTGCATCAGCTTCCTGCACCATCTGTCGACACGCCAGGAGAACTACGACGTGCTGTACTTTGAAGGCGCAGTGGGGCTGCTGGTACGCGTGCTGCAAAAGCCCAGCAACTCAGAGCCTGTGCCAATCATCTACTCGCTCTGGCTCAACTGCATGACGACGCTCGCAAACCTCGCGTCCCACCCCGAGAAGCGCGCTCTGCTGCTTGGCGACGGCGTGATCGAGGCGATCCAGCACTTTCTAAGCGTCTCTGCTTCAGATTCGCGCCGGAAAGATGCCAAAACCGACACGAAGATCGTCAAGACCCAGTTCGCGGCGGCCCAGATTCTCTTCAAAGTGCACGAACTCTGCTGCTCGACCAAGGACGAGGTCCCGGCGTTCTTTGCGTCGCTGTTGCTGCTCGCGACGCAGTCTGCGCTCAAGAACTCGCGACTGGAGAAGAAAGCGGTGACAGTCCAGCAACTGACCGCGTCGCGATGCGCGCTGACGATCGCAAAGGTGTCACTTTCTGCCCGCGGACTCCGTCTTCTAGCTGGGAACACCGACATCCCGCCGGCGCTCAACATCATCATGCGCACAGGGCTCCACGAAGCACAGGTGTGCGCCGCGATCGCGCTCTGCAACTTGGCGACTGAGCACGGCCACTTGAAGCACCGACTGTGGCGGGACTCGACGACCGACGACTTCATCGTGATCACGCTCTTGCGCGTCAACAGTGAGCAGACGAAAGCGATCTGCGCCAAGGCGCTCTTTAACCTGTTGACTCACGAAGACACGCGTGACCAGATGGTCAAGGAGGGTGTGCTCTACGCGCTCATCAAGCTCACGCGCCTCGACAACGAAGAGATCCGCGACCTGTCTCTGCGCTCGATCTACAACATCTCGCTGAACCCGGACAAGGCGTTGCAGCTGCTCGACATGGAGATCGTGCGCATTCTCACGAAAATGTATCAGGCCGAGTTCAGCAAGGAGATCAAGCGCCTCATGTGCGGCATCCTGAGCAACCTGTCGAGCGTACCTGGCGGCGGTCACGAGCAGCGCATTCTGCAAGAAGGAGCGCTGGGCGTGCTCAAGAACCTCGCCAAAGTGCACGACCCGGAAACCAAAGTGTACGCTGCCAACATCCTGTACAACCTCTCGTGCTGTCTCGACGTAGCGGAGATCCTCGTGCGCGACGAAGCGAATGTACTCAGTATCTTGGTCGCTGAACTCAAGTCCGAGAACCAAGACGTGAAGTGCTATGGCGCCGCAGCGCTCGCAAACCTCAGTGGCAGCGCCGTCGCAGTGAACCTCATGACCGACGAGGCGCTCGTGATCGTGCTTAACGACGCCATGAAGAAGGCCATGGCGACCTGCGTGGCGACGACGTCTTCGTGCGTGTTTGCGCTGCGCAACCTCTTCTCGCTGGTCATCAACCAGAAGAAGTTTATCGAGTGCAACGGCGTGCCCACGCTCGCGTCGATCCTCGCATGCCCCGAGATGGAGAATGAGAAGCAGACGCTTCGAGTGTCGACCGATATGCTGTGCGCGCTCGCGAACTTGGACATCGGAGGCAGCAAAGGCAATGGCGGCGACCAGCAACTCGAGGAGCGACTCGTTCGCGACGGCATCGTGCGCGCGCTTCTCGCGATCGTGAAGGGGTACGAGAGCAATAGCGCGAGCTCTGCGGCCCGAGAGAAGGCGATGAGCATGAACATCATCACGTCGCTGAGCAACCTGTCCAAGAACGCCAAGTGCCACGAAGGGATACTTCGCGACGGCGTGCTCGACGTGATCACGGTACTCTGCAAGACCAACCCGGGGGATCCGCGCGCGCCGTTCAAAGGGCTCGTAGGAGTGAGGGGCGAGGAGTTTTGCTATCACTGCGCTGTTGTGCTTCGCAATCTGTCGCGGCAAGAGCCCTGTGAAGTACAACTTGCTCCATTAGCAATACCAGTAGCGCAACCAGGTGCCACTGCCGCTGCTACCACGAACTCAAGCGCGAACGACGTGAAGAACCAGCGCATCAGCTCCCAGGCAGGACTCGTGCAGATCGTGCTCATGCTCTCACAGACGACGTCGCCCGAGACCCGCGAGCACGTGGTCGTGACGATCCACAACCTTGCGCTCAACAAGCGCTGCCGCCCGCAGCTCAAGCACGACGCTGTCAAGGTGCTGCTGCGCCTCGGCACGAGCGCCACGACGGCCACGAAGCGCCACATCTGCGCGCTCGCGCTGCAGTCGCTCTCGAAGCAGGATCCCACCGACGATCCGCACGTTACGAACATCATCCAGGAAGGCATTGTTTCGGCGATCGCGGCGCTCGCCGACCAGCACCAGCATGACGTTCTCGCCAGCGCCGCCAGCTACGTGAGCGTCATCGTGATCGCGAAATCCAGCTTTTCTTCGTCATCCGCATCTGCAACTGGGGGAGCGAGTAAAGCTGGTGGTGCTGAGGGTGCTGGCGGTGGTGGTGACATTTGCTCGCTCAACAAATCGGAAAACCAGTCGATTCCGCAGAAAGGAGCGCCGCCGGACTGGGCGAAAGTAAACATTTGCAGTCTGGTACCGTGGCAGGAAGTCGAAAACCTCGTGGAGAGCTCGTCTCGACAGCTTGGCGACAAGGAAACACTCGACGATTCGCACTCGGACGGAAGCGACAGCGACACTGAAGACGCAAACGATGCTCAGCTGAACAACAGGAAGTCGAGTCCAAGCAAGAGGCTCGCGGTGGCATCGCCAAAGATCGGCGTTCGCGTGTCGGTGAAGAATTCGCCGTCCAGCAGCAGCAAAGTGACGACAACGGCAGCTCCGAGGGTCTGCAACGCAGACGTGGTGCTCGGGTTGCTGGAGATTCTCGTGGACCCGAAGATGGACAAAATCAAGGTCAACGTGGACGCCGAGCTTGCATTACGGCGGTCAGCTGCAGGTGGTGGTGGTGGTGGAGTGGATAACGAGCTGCCAAAGCTCCGGCCAGTGACAGCGCCGGACGGTGGCGAGGATCTCGCCGCTTTTGATTCGCACGACGGGAAACCCAAGAAGCGATCTTCTTCCACGCTGACCCAGGTGCGCCACGACGCCACCGCCTCAAGCCGAGCTTCGGTATCAGCTACCGGAAACAGCCATCACCGCTCGCTGTCGATCACCACGTCGCCGGCGTCAAGCCCGTTGAAATCGCCTGCTGTGACGCCCAAGCGACGATCGCGGATGCTGGAGCCGCTCTCAAATCTGTCTTCGCCTGGCTCGTCACTTTCCTAGTAACATCGTGAGCTTGTAAACAAGGCAGCCACCGTAGAAGATCGATAGGGGTTGTTGTCTCACAAGAAAAATCACATATTGAATACACCCACCTACCACCGCACTTTCTTCTTTCCTTCCTCTATCTTGATCTAGATCTTCAGCTGCTGCTGTGTTCTTGAACCCTTCCTCACTTGATGAGGAACGACTGCACGCCGCAGAACCAACGATCGCACTTGTAGCGTCCTTCGCGCTCGAAGCGCCTCTCGCACTCGTCTTTCGACGGGATCGCTACGGACGGACACGGACCGCGCACTTGGTACGTCACTGGGAACATGTACGCTGGTGTGCCTTCCGCCACGAAGCGGTCGAGTGCCTGCACTCTGTTCGTGACCATGTGCAGCTCTCTCACGAGCTTCATGCCTGCTTTTCGGATTCGGTCCACTTCGGCGTGGTTCGCGGGGTCCAGTACCCAGCGCATGACGGTCTCGGGGTCCGAGCGGTCAAAGCTCACGTAATGCTCCATTTCGTCCATATCCAGCGCCTTGAGCAGCGGCGTGACGTCGCGGTTCACGATCAGCAGCGCGCCGGTGGACGGGATCTCGAAGATCTTGGCGATCACATATTGAAAGAGCAGCGTCGTCGTGATCCCCGCACGGTAGGCGCGCAGGTACGACGCAAAGATCTCCGACTGGTTGTCTGAAACGTAGTAGCCCGAGTGCTGGTACACGTCCATCAAGCCTTGCTGGGATTCCTGGAAAATGCCGAGCCAGTGGCGCAGAGGGTACCAGTTCGCGCCGCGTGCACCCGAGAGAATGATCTTGTTAATCGGGAACTCGTTGAACGAGCCCCTCGTGAAATCCGGTCCCGAAGAGTGTGGCAGCCACATCGTCATCGGCATGTCGCGCGGGTTCATCTCGCTCGTGACCGACGCAAAGTACTCGTCCATCTGGTACGTGTACGTGCCCACGAGCACGTCTGCGCGCTTGAAGATCTTCTCCCGCAGCTCGATTGGGTTGAACTGGTCGTAGTAGTGCAGGTCGTCGTTCCATACCATGATGAGCGTCCCAAGCGCACGCAGGTCCTGGAAATACTTGCTGTGGTTGAGAAAGTGGGACATCGGATAGTGGAACGAGTTGAGACAAAACAGCAGCACACTCGGCGCCTTTTTCGGGTCCTGCTTGTAAAAGAAGCCTACCGGATCGCTCGCTACGAGGTCATCCCATCCGTACACTTCGGTCTTGAGCTCTGTGAACATGTGCAGAAAAGACCGCAGCACGTAGCCACTCCAGTCCGCCGTGCAGCCGACGAGGAACTTGCGTCCGTTGGTGCGGCCCTGACGCTCCTTGATCCACGCGGACACTTCCCGTTGCGTGCTGCCCACGCCTGCTGGGAACAGCTTTCCGTTCGGCTTTTGCGTGGTGTCGCGCAGCACCTGCATGTCGATGTCCATTTCGTGGTAGAAACCCAGCTGCCCGTTTCCCTCTTGGTGCGTGACAAAGTATCCTTGGAAGCGCAGTCGGCCAAAAACCTCGAGCATCAGGAACGCAAAAACTGCAACCAGCACGAAGATCACCACCACGCTGATGAGCAACCGGGTCTTGGACATGCGCGACAGGCGGGCGATCAGACGCTTCCCGCGCGCGCTGTGGAGCGGCCCGCGACCGCAGCACGTGCAGCAGCTCCAGAGCATGCGCTTCAGCTTAGACGACGACGACGACGACCCAGTAGCCGCAGCACAAGCGCCAGACGAAGAGCAGGGTACAGGGAGGAGCTGGTGGGTCGAGTTCGTCGAGTTCTTGTGCGGAGAGCGGCCGGGCCAGGAAGGAAGCCACTTGTCCGCATTCGATGCGGACGACGACGTTGCCGTTGACTGTGACCCGTGCTGCGTCTTCTTGGAGGCGTCGGCGTCCGCGCCCAAGAGCGCCTCGTCCGCTGGGAAGAGCGGCGCGCCCTCGAGCGCGTCCACGGCGGCGGACCCCGAGCGGTGGCGCTGCAGCATTGCAGGAGTGCGGGCTTGAGGCTTGCACGTGTGTGTGCGACGGGCAGCAGATTCCGGACTGATCAAACAAAATGCTGAAAATCCCAAAATGCGGATTGACGAAAAAATGTCGCACTGCACCTTTCGGATATCGCCAGAAGATAGGCAGCTTTATCCGGAAAACGTGCTTTTTCCGGATATAGTCGGTCGCCGGCGTTAAATTAGCGATCGTGTCCGTTTTACGTCCGTTTTACTGTGCGAGCAGAGCAGAGCACAAAAGTGGTGACAATGAGCTTGAGATGCGAGTCTGCTTCTCCAGGTTGCTTCGAGTTCTCCGAGGTTAGCAGAGCCGTCGCACCGCGCGGACGAGCGAAGCCAGGCAGACCACAGCTAGTGTTTGGGCTCGCGACCGAGTTGAGATGGCGACATTTAGAGCAGATTTCGTGCGCTGTGCATCTCTCAAATGTTCCAAATCTGCCGCTATCATCATCGCGTGAGATGAAAAATGAGCACCACGACTCATTTTCTTCTTCGTCATCGCTCAGATTCTAGGAGTCAATCAGCATCAGCATCCATTCACATGATGGCTTTTGCTGGTGTTTGTGGACATTTTTTATTCCTCCGCCAACTAGAAAGCACACGATCCAGTTTCAAATTTTGCAGCGTTGTGCATGACACCACCACACAAGCCATGGATGGGATCCGGTTAGGTACCTCACTTCGCTCACGAGGATCATGATCGGGTGTCATTTAGCTGCTCTCTTTGTCTTCTTCTTCTCCGCCTTTGGTTTCCCTATGACGCACCGCGCGAGCGCTTCGTGCATCAGCAACAGCGAGAAAGGCTGGTTGTACATCGTGAACGCCAGATAGCAAACACAGTACTACACGCGAACCAGCGAGGCGATCAAACAGGAAGCATTTCAATCCAAAACCACACACATATCCAATGAGAACCTACGTGGCGTAGCGACATTCTGCTTCTCCACTTTGTTTTCTACCCCTCTCCCAAGCAGATGCTGTCACTCTGTGCTCACTTGTCTATCCTTTCAGCACGCGGCCCTTGTAGTCCGTCATGTTGCCCTGGAAGCGCGACACCTCCTGCTTGTGCACGACCCAGAGCTCCTCGCACACGCGGTTCACAAAGTGCTGGTCGTGCGACACGATCACCACGCCGCCCTTGAACTCGCGCAGCGCCTCGATCAGCGCGTCAATCGTTTCTACAAAATGCAACAATGTAAGACACATAGTAGAATTATGAGAACCCCCTCACAGAAAATAAACCCAGGGATAACAACAACAATGTCATCATCAGCGAACGCACCCATATCCAAGTGGTTTGTCGGCTCATCGAGCACGAGCACGTGCGGCAGGCGCCAGGTCATCATCGCGAAGCCGACGCGCGACTTCTGGCCGCCGGAGAGCGTGCGCGTGGGCTTGATCGCGAGCTCGCCCGAGAGGTTGAAGCGCCCCAGATGCGTACGGAACTCGTCGCTCTCGTGCCCTGGGTACACCATTTTCATGTTCTCCACCGCCGACTTGTGCAGGTCGAGCCCGTCGATGTGGTGCTGCGAGAACGTCGAGATGCGCAGCCGCGGGTTCACCGTCACGCTGCCGTGCGTGGCGCGCAGCTTGCCGAGCATCACGTTGATGAGCGTCGACTTGCCCGAGCCGTTCACACCGAGGATACCGATGCGGCTCGACATGTCGATGCCCATGTGCACGTCCTTGAACAGGAACGGGCTCTGCTCCGAGTACCGGAACGACACGCCCTCGACCGCGATGATCGGTCGGCCCAGCGGCTCGGGCGGCGGGAACGTCATCTTGAACGCGCGCTCGTCCTCGGGCTCGTCGATGAGCTCGTTGCGCAGGATCTTGTCGAGTGCCTTGACGCGCGACTGCACGAGCGGCGCCTTTTTGGCGTTCGCGCGGAAGCGCTCGATGAAGTCCTGCATGTGCTTGATCTTCATCTGCTGCGCCTCGTACGCCTTGCGCTGCTGGCGCAGGTTCTCCTTCTGCGTCTTCTCGAACGTGTTGTAGTCGCCCTTGTAGTAGCTCAGCTTCTGCGACTGCAGGTACACCGTGTCGGTGGTCACGGCGTTGAGGAAGTTGCGGTCGTGGGACACCACGATCATCGTCTTCTCGTACTTCTCCAGGTAGTGCTCGAGCCAGATGACCGCCTCCAGGTCCAAGTGGTTCGTCGGCTCATCGAGCAGCAGCAGGTCGGGCGCCATGAACAGCGCGCCAGCGAGCGCCGTGCGCATGCGCCAACCACCGGAGAGCGCCTTCGCGGGTCCGTCCACCACGTTGTCCGGGAACTGCAGTCCGTTGAGAATCGTGCGCGCGCGCGCCTCGGCCGTGTCCGAGTCGATGGCCGCGAGCCGGTCGTAGATCTGCTTGAGGCGCGTCGAGTGGTCCTCGCTCTTGAGCGCGAGCAGCTCCTTCTCCTCCTGCAGCAGGATCGTGCGCTCGTAGTCGGTCTCCAGCACCACCTCCAGCACGCTCTTGGTCTCGAGACTGAGCTTGGACGCGGACTCCTGCTCCACGAGCTGGATGCGCACGTGCTTGGGGAAGCCCTCGATCTCGTAGTGCGAGATGAAGCGCAGCAGCGTGGTCTTGCCGGCGCCGTTCTTGCCGATGAGACCGTAGCGGTGGCCGTGGATGAGCTTGAGCGACGTGTCGCTCAGCAGCGTCTTGCCCTTGAAGTTGATCGTCAGCCGCGGCACGTGGATGTCCTTCTCGCCGTTGTCCGTCGACAGGTCTGGCAGGTACCGCTTGTCCTCCCACTCGCGGTCGAGTTCGGCCTCCATCGCGTCGCGGTCCTCCGTGAGCTTGTCCAGCTTGACCTGCTTGCGCACCTGGCGCTGCGACTGCGTGGACTGCGCGGCCTCCATCTCCACGTTCGTGCGCTGGCGGATGCGGTCAAAGCCCCACATGCGCTCCATGAGCTCCTGGGTCTCGTCCACACCCGACTCGGCGCGCGCCTGCTCCTCGATGCTCTGCACGCTCTCGAGTTTGCGGATCGCGTCTGCGGGGGCCGCGAGCTTGCTGTCCACGCCGCACAGTCCGGCCTTCGCGAGGCTCTGCGCCAGCTGCTTGCAGAGCGCGTGCGCCTTGGCCTCGTCGTCCGTGAACTCGGAGCTCAGCAGGAACGGCGCGACGCTCTCCTCCAGCAGCGCCGCGAGCGCGTCGGCGTCCGCGGGACGCTCCTCCACCTGCGCGACCACGACGCTGCCCAGGTACTCCAGCAGGTAGTCGTCCAGCCCGCGCAGGGTCTGCGCCAGCGCGCGTGCCACCTCCTGCTCCATCTTGCTCCTGTCCTCTTCTCGGCTCTTCTTCACTTGGCTCTTGCTGGTGAGAGAGCTTTTTGCGCGAAATGATCGATGGGCTGACCACCCACTTGCGGCAAATATGTTTGACCTCTTCTAATGCATTAACCTCTGTATTCTATTACTAAAAATGATATCAAGGGTAAATAAACACGGTGTTTTGGTAATCCATATATTATATAAAGTAATAATATATAAACAGGCAAGTTGAAGAAAGACGCGATCTGGGTGGAAAATGGACAGTTATTGCAATTCAATCCCCAAGCAACACGTGCGGTCTTTCTCGGTGGGTTTCCTTTTCCATGTTGTTACGAATGGAGCCAACGCTCCAGCATACAAATACACATACGAGGTTTCCTCTCTCTTCTCTCTTCTCTCTCTCTTTGGTCCTATCTAGTGGCTCTCAGGCAACGGAGCATCTTGGTCGTCCCTTATCCTTAGACGACGTAGTTCTTGCCCGCGACCATTTTCTGCTTCTGGGCAACCGGCAACGCGGGCGCCTTCGCTTGGCTCTTGGCCCACGAGTAGAACATCACGCCCGAGACCACAATCAACGTGGCGATCCCTCGACGCGTGTCAAAGCACTGGGACTCCTGGTGACTGCAGTAGAGCACCGAGCTGATCGCGAACACGCACACGGCGCGCAGACTCTGCATGATGCCGGTGGTCACGGCGCCGCTCGAGCCGAGCATCATGAAGTACGTGAGTCCGTGTGCGAGCTGCGACAGCGTGTACCCGACCAGCGCCGTGAGGATGTTCTGTGTCGTACATAGAGAACACGATGTGAGCCATTTTCACACCAGCAGTGCCGAAAGAGTAGATCGAATAGAACGTACCGAGGTACTGCCGTTCGCCTCGGCGATGGGCTTTGTCACCAGCTCGTGCCACTCGGGGAGCACAAAGATGCTCTGGTAGACCGCGATGATCGCGACGCACGCGGTGCCGAGTTTCAGACAGAGCTCCTTTGGCTCCGGTCGCTCCGGCAGCTTCAAAGTGTACTCTCCAGTCACATAGTTGCCTCCGTAGAACGCGGCGCCGATGAGCGTGTTGAAGCAGCCCATCATCACGACGTAGCTGTTGCCTGTTTGTTGTTGAATCAAACAGAGGGAATAGCATGGGTTGAGTGAGTATCAAGCGCAACAACATCAACCAGATAGGACTGATCTCAAAAGCACGTACGTCCGCCATTGGACCCGCCGAGCGCGCTGAACGCGAGCCCAAACGTGACCAGCGCGATGCCCATCCACTCCTCTTTCGACACCTGCTTCTTCAGGATGAAGCGCGACATGAGCGCCGACCAGCAGATCACCGACGAGTACACCACTGAGTATCACCAGGCAAACGCATATCAAAACACCCGCCACGTTTAGTTTTCACAAATGCACGGACAGGGAAAAAAGAAAATGGTTCAGTGTCCAGTTCGTACCTTGGTAGAGCCCGCTGCCCGCCATCGAGAGCCCAATGTTGGAGAAAATGCAGCCGGCAAAGTCCAGCACGACCGACACGAAGATGCAGAGCTGCACCTGCGAGAACGAAAAGTAGACCTTCGTGGGCGTCACCTGGATGTCCATTGGCGAGGTTGATGACAGCTGCTCATCGTCAGGCGAGTGGTCTGCACCGCTCTGTCGATGCGTGAGCTCCGTGGTTTCCACCATCATCAGTGGCCTGTTTGTTGTTTATAACGGCAACAGAATTACGAATGTTAATCAGCTATTCACCACACACAGCAGGTATAAATGACAACGAACAAAGGGATAAGAACGTACATGGAGGGCGACATGGCGCGGTCGTGTTCCCAGCCATTGTCGTCTGCGGCAACCGTCTGCTGCTGCTGCTGGCTCGTGCGCTCAGGCTCGATCGAGTCGTCCTCCTCAAATCCGCCAAAGTCGACGCTCTCAAGGCCACTGCTGCTTGCGGTCATTGGAGTCCCACGGCTGCTATTGCTGCTGGGACTACTGGAGAGCGAGTCTTGACTGCTGCTTGTGTTGTTGCTGCTCTTCTTCATTGGGATGAGTCCGACGAGCATGATGCCGAGGTAGTTGCAGAGCGGCAACAGCATCGCCTTCTGGTCTGTGTGGGATACACACACAATACGGTTAGCCGTCTCATCATACAACTACGAATACCACCAATACCAAAGCACACAGACAGACAGTCGGTCTTACCTCCCGCCCCCTGGTAGAAGACGTACTGCGCGGCGCACGTGGAGAAGACGCCCGTGAAGAGAAACACGCCCTGGATCGCGTACTTGCGCACCGCGGGGCTCTGCAGGAACGCCTGCGCTGTAGTCATCGTCGTCACCATCGCCAGCGACTCGCGCTTCATCGGCGTCGTCTCTGCTGCTGCGTCTTGCGTGTGCAGCATCGGCAGTTGCTGCTCCGCGATGAACACGTCGTCGTCTTTGGCGTGGTCTCGAAACGCCGATGGCTTCATTCTGCTGCTTCTGGTGATAGAGAGAGTGAGAGAGAGCTGGGGCGTCCGTCGCAGACGCTTAATCAGACAATGACGAGACGAGCGAATGAACCAACCGCCGCCTCGTGCTGATGCCTCGTGCTGATGCCGTTGGACAGATCGATCGAGAGCGAGAAGAGCTCGAATGAAATGAGTTTCGAAAACGATCGCATGGTTGCCTCAATAATCTGTCAGATCAGGTGTTCAGTACTGTACGCAGTGTACGAAAGGAAACACAGCATTATGAACTAGCATAGGAATTGCAGGGATGAATGACTTGATTTGTATCACTGTGTATGATGAGAAGTTTCCAGTTACCAGGATTAAAGTTTAGAACAAGTCATCCGTAAATTAAGTTTAGAAGGATTGATTTTAATTGCCTGATCCAGAAACCGAGCACAGTTGGCGCACATACTGAAAGCAAGAGAGTCGCACCGAACGGACACAAGTTGAGAACCTTGAGCTGGACTGGCTCGTGGGCCAATATGGCAATGATTCCATGTTTGCGTATTGTATTGTATTTATGGACTATCGCATTCTACCACGTGTTCATCGCATGAGCTCAGATGCAACCGCATCGTGTCCTGTACCACTGGGATCCCCCGATCGAACTCCAGCTCGGCGTCGAGCTGCAAGGTTGGCTCAACCCCGTGATCGCTGATCACTTTGTCGAATTCTCGAATCTCCACACCGCCGCGCACAACAACATGCTGCTCTCCCACGGCAGGGCCGTGCAGCACTTCCGCGAGCTCAAGAAGAGCAGCGAGGTCCAGGGCAAGACACGTATCAGCATCGTGCTCAGCCACGACTACTCGCAACCGCGACTCGTCGCTGCAAGATGCGTGGCAGTGATATACCTGCTGTTCACGACGCTGCTTCAAATCGGGACAGGCTTGAACGGACACATGACCACGGCTTAGCAAGCTGGCGAGCGGTAACGACAGCATCGGATCATCCCACAGAGGCGATATACTGCAACAATCAGTCGAGTACTCGCAGAGTGTGTAGTGGGGATGGTATTCTATATCATTAAGGCGGTATTCCAAAACCAAATCTACCGATGATCAACCAGAGACAGGGACTGGAGCTGTATGAATGAATACCACTGAAACCCCCATCGAAGTGTGTATATGCGTGCATTGAATGCTCTGTTTCCTGTATGTTGGTCTTCTTGATATCAAGAACGTGCACAGTAATGCAAACTGAAACTTGTAGAGGTACCTCTACTTCCAGAATTCAGTGCATGCATACTTCTGCATTTGCACAATATCGTGCTTTTCTTCTCGTGTTTGGCAATGGCAAGGTGGTTACATCGTCACGTAACCGGTTACGACGATGTGTTAAAATCGCTAAAAATGCATTTTTAACATATATTTTCCAAAAATAAATTTGCTCTTGAATACCAAAATAGTAGACGGTGGGCATACCCAAATCAAGTAGATAGGGACTACCACGGAATTCGATAGCAGTTTATACTTTTAATCCGTAAAAGTAAATAGCCTCTATGTATGTATGTTGTGGGTTTCAATCACAAATATAAATACATAGAGGTCTTCAAGAAAAGTCTGAATTTCTGATGCGAATCAAAGTGGCATTGAACGCTCCCTGCACCTGTCCTCCCTCTCGCGGCTGCGAAGCACGACCAAACCCCACAGCACGCAAGGAGCATTTCGCCTCGCTGCCCTGTGTCTCTTCACAGAGCGACAAAGGAAAGTCCTCATTGAAATACGAAGCACAAGAGCGAACAAAAAGCATATTCTGCACTCGCTACCATGAATGACAATGGAGCCTGGCATTTCGAATGAGCTGCTCATGTACAAACTAACTCTGCCAGTGTACACTCGGCAAGCAAATTCATGCACAGTGCAGCAAGCTGCCTAGCCACAGTATGGCGTGCTCTCTCTCTGCGCACTTGGCTCAAGAGCATTGACTTGGTGGTGTTGTGCTGTTTTGTGTATTTGTTTGTTGTTTGTATTTGCAATAGGTTAGTTAGCTACATCATTTTTGTTTCTTCTGCATCAACTTGGACAACGTCACATCATACGCACATACTGGTAGAAACCCCCTTGCTGCAGTGTTGTTTGCCTGTTTGTCAGCTGTCAGTCCGCTTGAGCTCTTTCTTGCGTTGCATTACTCGCAACAGAAGAACAGACGGCTTGGGCTTGCGCTTAGTGGGCTGGCGCGTCCAGGATCGCCTCCAGCAAGGCGCGGTAGTCGCCGCTGGTCTCGCCGTGGATGCGGTCCTTGAGGTCCTTGCCGTACGCCTTCTTGTACGCCTCCTTGATCTGCGGGAGCACGATGTGGTATCGCACGACGGCCGAGCTCAGACCCTCTTCGTCCGTGCCAAAGCCCTTCATGGTGCTCTCAAAGTACTCGGCGAGCAGCTCAAGCGGCTCGAGCACCTGGCGCACCGCGAACAGGAGCGCCTTCTCGGCGTCGCCCGTGAACTCCTTCTCCACCGCCTTGATGACGGTGTAGTTGTACTTCTTGGCGTAGATCGCGTTCACGTTGCGCAGGTGCTCTGGTGGCGACGTCACGATGATCTTGATGAACGCCTCCTCGTCCGTGCCGAACTTGCCCTGGCCCGCGGCGTAGAGCGCGTCGGCGTCTTCCTCGGCCTTGGCGGCGGTGTGGAACGACGCGTTGAAGTCCACGAGCGCACCCTGGAGCGACGCGAGCACGACCTTCTTGAAGTCGCCGCCCAATTCGCTGTTCAAGCGCACCGAGAGGTCCTCGTTGTAGATGTCGAAGTAGGTCTTCTTGAGGATGTTGATCTCCGTGTTGGTGCGGCCGACCACGATCGGGAAGATGTATCTCTCGGTGGTGCCGGCGCCGGCCGTGGCGAGGTGCAGCAGCTCCGCCTCCGCCTCTGGGAGCGGCGACGAGATGAGCGAGAGCAGCTTGCCGTAGTGGCCCGAGGTCTCGCTGTTCACGAGCTCCTTGAGGCTCGTGCCGAAGAGCTGCTTGTAGCGCTCGCCGATGAGCGAGCGCTGGTCCGGCGACTTGTTGCCGAGCACCTGCGTGAGCAGCTTCTCGTTCGTGCCGATGCCCGCGGTGGCCTCGTTGATCTGCTGCGCGGCGGCGTCGATCTCAGGCGGGAACGAGTTCTGGATGCCCTTGTACACGTTGTGCGCCGATGGAGGGTAGAGGTTCAGCATGGTGGATAGAGATAGAGGTGGGGGAGGGGGGGGGGGGAACGGTAGGGCTTTCGAAGACTTGGTGACTGCGCGGGGGCGAGCGGATTCGAAAATGCTTCTTTTCTCTCTCTCTCTCTCTCACTTGCACCGCACGCGCTTTTGCTGGCGTGCTGCAAGCAGCAAAGGACAGACGTGGGTGGGTGCACTCACTCGCCCCCTCTAAAAAAGAGCTCCCCATCTTCCTCATTGCACTTCAAATTGACAGGCGAACCCGTCGGGTGCAGACCCGGACCGCGGGTTTCGGCTAATACTGCAATTTGTAAGTGACGGAACAATATGGGCCAGGTTTCGGAAAGATTTTGTGAAACCCGCGATTCATGGGCGAACCCGCAACAACTCATTTGAAACTATAACCTTTGAGAGATGATGTGCGCTGTAATTTGATGAGGAGCAGATTCAGTTGGATGCTGCTTTGAGCTGTAAATCAGTTGCTGTATAAATGCATACCCTTTGATTCGGGGTGAGAAAACCAGTAGTGGGATTTTTTGCTGTGTTCTCGAACCAGCCAAGCGTGGATTTTTGTACCTGACGTGGCGAAAAAGATATTTTCTGCATATCGGATACCCATAATAAAGTAAAAATTATTGTGTAGTGAAGAGGTCAATTTCATACCAATTTCAAGTTTATTGCTATCAAAGACGGTGTACTGGAAGGATAAAGACCAACAAATGCACGAGACATGCGCTGCTACGTACTTTTCTGTACCGTAAAAGCACCATCCCACCAAAAAGCGTATCTTTTTCTTTTTTGAATGAACGTGTGCGATTTGGGGAAAATGAATTCTCCCAATTGCGACGAGCTGCGTCCACGCGTCACCCACACAAGCGCAGGACGATCTCCACGCTCTTCCTCACAAGGTGTGCGTGGTGGGTGCGCTTGTGCGAGGTGCTCTCACGTGTGCTGTTTTCATTCGCAAACCAGAAGAGCAGAGAGAAGAGTGCAAAGAAGGAAGCCAATGCTGTCTGTGGTGGAGACGCTGAGCTTTCATGGACTGCGTTCACTCGGAAGCCTATCCTGCTGTGCTGGCTGCGAATGTGTTGAGCTGCGCTCATTGTGCAAGCGGGTGCGTGTGCTTTGCTGCTTCCTTGCTTTTTTTTATCATCTCCCGTGTGTTGCGCTTGTGCGTACAGGACGGCGCGCGCGCAGTGGGTGGCAAGTTCGTTTCAGATTGAGGAGCTCCACCCGGCTGACTACACGCACCGAGCAAACTCGCGCTCACGTCTCCGCTTAGCTATTCGATTCGCTCCGCTTCTTTCCCTGTGCGTTTCAGTTGATCTGTTGCTATGAAAAGCAATGGAGTGTCCCGTCGAGAGGAGAACAAAGGTGGAGTGTGGTGGCTGCTCGGGAACCTTTAACGCTCACAAACCCCCTGACCAAAGCGCGCCGTTGCTTACGAATATCGCGTCAGGGCACACTCGTGTCAGATGAGTATGTTTCCCCACTATTGTCGCCTTTGTTAGAGTCATCCTATCGATTTAGAACTTTCTTAAACGATTGAGCTGTGCCAGCACGGGGCGGCAGTGGCTGTTATGAACCTTATCTGTGAAAGAGTGACGAAATTGTAATAAGAGCCAGCAACCATTTAATTACAGAGAAGGAGCCCTTGAGTTCCCTGTATGCTCGCTCACGCATCCAGGTCGAGTGTGAAGGTACTCACCACGCCATGAACACCACGACTCGCAGCATCGCTGCAGTGAAAACTGAGATCTTGAAGACGAGTCTACGCTTGTTTGGTTGCATTACCACCGATAGAAGCAAAAATGTAGCCATTTTCAAGTTGTGTGGACACAATTTCAATCCGAGTTGGCTCGGCTTGGGCTCGGCTCGTCTTGTTTCAAATCTACCAAACCTACCAAACAGCATGCATACTTTAGAGTAAAAATATAGGTTGTTTAACCTATATTCTGATATAATTAAATTCTTTTTAGCCAATTGCATGCAACCAGTTTTGAACTGTCAAGGCGCCAAGAAGCTACAAGGTGCAACATGCCGCTGCAGGTGCTCACGCGGGAGCTCGTGGAGGAAATCGCGCGCCAGTACCCGGCGCTGCAAAGCCTCAACTTGTCCAAGAACGCGCTGCGGGAGGTGCAACACCTGGCGCTGCTGCCGCGTCTGCTGCGCGTAGACCTCAGCGACAACCGCCTGCGCGCGTTTCCAGCGCCGGAAGCGCTTGGCGAATGCTGTCCGCGGCTCGAGTTCCTTGACTTGAGCGCGAACGCCATGTGAGTGTATGGGTGTATTGTGTTGTGGAATGGCGTGATACCACTGTGTGGCATACATGGGTACTGATTATGTGTAAACGTGTTGTGTGTGCTGTTGGTATCATTGTGTTGTGATATAGAGAATCGCTACTGCATGCGGACAGCTTTGCGAACCTGCGCGCGCTGGATCTTGGCGATAACCGCATTGAGCTCTTCAGCGAGCTCCAGTTTCTGCAGTCGCTAGAGCACCTTGAGGCGCTAACGCTGCAGGTACGACGTCGACATATATTGATGTGGCAACGCGTGTGAGCCTAATGGTGTTGTGGATCGTGATCTTTGGCTTGTTGGTGCATTGCGAATGTGTATGGATATCTTCCAGGGCAACCCCATCGCCCAGCACGCAACATACCGTCGAGAAGTGCTCTCTGTGCTTCCGCAGCTGAAGAGCCTCGACGACAAGGAAGTCACGCCAGCAGAGCGGCTCTATCTGCGATTGCAGCGCAAGACCGACCTTCAGGGCTCACCAGTCGCATTGTCGCCTGCAATACCTCCGCCGATCCAGACCCAGTCGATCTCTCCAGCTGCGCCGACTCGACCAGAGCCAGCAATGGTGAACGATAAGCTCCACCTGAGCATGACAGATGCTGCTGTCTCGCCTGTCTCCAGCTCGCTGTTGCTGACGCCCGATAACATTGAGCGCCAGCACCACCAACAGACTACGGTCTCACGCCGTCCTCACTCTCCAGGCAGCAAACCTGAAGCAAACATGGGTACGCACAGCCAAGAGCCTTCTCAAGTGCAGTCGCTGCACGTCGATATCGCTGCTGGCGCCGTGACTCCGACCAGATTACGACACTCTGGAACGCGTGATGGACCAGATAACTCCAAGCAGCTGCAGGTTGTGGTTAACGAAAATACAGCGCCAGTAACTGGAGAGCAGAGTCGACTCCTGCAAAATCGCGTCACAGCGCTCGAATCCATCCTCTCGATCCAGGACAAGGCGATTCAGCGGGGGTTAGTGGAAGTCGGTCAAGCCCAAGCCAGTGGAGACCCTGATGCCAAAGAAAATGCTGGTGCGGTCGTCGAAAACGCAGCGCAGCTCTACGCTCAGCTGTTGTCAACGTGGAGAGAGAAAGTTGTGTCCTTGATGGTTCAGATGAAGAGCATGGATCTCACGCGAAACGACGACAGCCGCAGATTCCAACGCCAGATTGACGAGATGGACGCCGCCAGAGTGCAGCTCGAACAGGAGCGTGAGCTCTGGAAGCAGAAGCACGCGGATGCAGAGGCTCAGCGCGACTTGGAGCGCGTGCGCTCTCAGAAATCCCGAGCACAATGCTCTGTTGCAGAGACGAAGGCGGTCAATGCGGTGCGCACGCTCTCAGTTGAGCGCGAGAAGCTCCAGCAAGTCGCTGCGGCGGTTGCTTTCTTCAGTGCGGTACGTTCTGTCACTCGGCTAAAATCTTGTTGAAGTCGGGTTTCTAACTGTTCTCACACACTCTGGTACCTAATTTCTTCAACAGAGAGATGGCTCGATGGTGGGCAACATGGAGAACCTCTATGCTGTTGCGCGGAGGCTGGAGGCGTTTGAGCGGCGTCTTCACTACTTGGGTGAGCGCATCAAGACCGCTGCCAGCCTTGTCGCTCACCGCGAAGCTCGGTTGCGGAACAGTGAGGCTGCGATCGATGCGGAGCGTCGAATCTGGAATCACCGCTTCGAGCAGATGAAGGAGAAGCGCTCGCTCGGAGAGACGCAGTCAAGCAGCAACTTTGGATTGTCAGTCGGTGAAGAAAAGTCAAGACTGAAGAGGACCGGAAACGGTGCTCGCAGCAGATTCCTTCGCCCAGCGACTGAGGCAGCGTTTCGAGAGCTTTTCCATCGTCTCGATCCGTACGACACGGGTCTCGTACGAGCTCAGGTGCTTCTGGACACGCTTCGCGTCGACATCAGTGTGTTGAACGCAGTGGGTGATCAAGAAAAACACGGCAAACTGGTTGCGCATATCGAAAAAGCGATTCGCCAGCGATCGGTCTACGGTACAGTCGGCGGAAACCTCACGTGGGGAGAGCTCCTGCTGTTTTTCATGCCAGAGAGCAGCGATGCATTCGAGTCGCTGGACTGGAACGGTGATGTGAAGGACGATCTCTCCAGCATTTCGGTGATCAAGAACGTTGATGGTGATGCTGCTGCTCTACCACCCCCATTCCAGTCTGATACGAAAACGGAAAACGCAAAGGTCACCACTAATCCGAGCCAACGTCACATTGAGAAGAAAGTGCTGGACAGCATGACGCGTGAAGAGCTCGTCAAGCAAGTGCTTTATCTGCAGGAGGATCGCAATCAGCTGGCGAAGCGAGTGCTGGAGGATGCGCGAGAACTGAGACGGCGAGCGATCAGCATCCGAAACGAGTGGAAGGGGAAAGTGGAGCAGCTCGTGGAAAAGAATGAAGAACTTCAGGTGGCGTTCATGAACAAAATCAAGTGGAGCTAATCTGTGCTCACCACTAACCCTCGTTTGTATCATCATTTACAGCGAGGTCTCAGCAAGCAGCAGCAAGTTACGCAGCGTCTGATGTCAGAGCTTGAGCTGGCGGAACGCGACCACGGCGAAGCGATCCATCAACTCGAGAGCTTTCGACGCGAATTGCTCGTGAAAGAGTCTGAGTTCACTCGAAGAAAGGTGTGAATATGTCTACTTTCTGGCATAGTAGCGGGTTTATATTCTGGGATTGAGCAACTAACTATGTTGTTTTAAATCTCCCTCTCTTTTTGCTCTTAAGGAACAACTGGAGGCACAGCACAGTGAGAGTTTGCTCCGCGAGCAGGAAATCTGGCAGAAGGAGCTACAGGACGTGAACTTTAGCCACTCGCTGCTGAAGACCGAGAACCAGAAGCAAGAGCTGCATATTCAACAACTGGAGAGAGAATTGTCGAAGAGAAACGACGCACTGGTGGTGAATGAGACCCAGAAAGTCGCGCACTTGGAAGACAAACTCCATAGACGGTGAGATTGTGATTTGCTTTCCGACGTGTACTATCGATACCGAGAGCGAGAGGAACTCAATTGTTGCTTTATCACTAGGGACGCTGAGATTGCAAAGCTGCGGCGTGAACGGAACACGATCTTGGGCACTCTTCGAGAAAATGTGAGTACTGTCGACAAATCTCACCTTGTCCGGTTCATATTCCAGGGTCACTGACAGTTTCTGGTTAACCATCATCTAGGAGCGGAAACTAGCTCTGCAACGAGCAGTTGTCACTGAATCTATGAGCACTCAAACTGAGCAAGACGCTGCGCCTTCAAACCAGAAACCGGATGTGAGATCAGTGGGGTGTCAGACAACCACCACGTCCATTGATCGATCCCAGAAGCAGCTCATGCAGTCAAACAACCTGCGAATGAGCATTGATGAGATTGCGGAGCCCCGCAATCCACGCACACGTCATCATGAGAGCGAAAAGTCCGCGGAGCAGCTCACGCGAGAGGAGATCACTCGGCGACTGAGTCAGCTGCAGTCTCTGACGGAGGATTTACTGGACGACTGAGAAGACTGGGGGCGTCTTTATTTTTCAATCACACGGTAGTGCAAACTTCCGCTGTCTGACGAGACGGGAAGGTTGTCGCTGGACACGACAAGCACGTATGCTGACCACTGTGCGTCGTCTGCTCCCCTGGCACGCACTGAATGCAGTGGTCGCGCTGATAGTTGGACGTCCAGCCGAGTGTACAGCGCTCGCAAATCGAGGATCTGGCAGTTTGCAAATACAAGATACAGTATACACGGTGAGAGAACGAAAATTATCACATGAAAGACAAGCGCTGACAAGAAAGGGAACGACTGACTGACGTACGCTTCAAGCCGTGAGATTGTGCCGGGTGGGCAGATTTGGCAGTCGCTTGCTTGCGGCAGCGAAAAAGTGCCGACCGGACAGCTCGTTCGCTTGCCATTGCGGCACGCAAACCCCGCAGGACAGACTTCGCACGTGAATGACGGCGACGCGTACGTCCCCGGGTTGCACAGTCGCGCGAGACCGTCGATGCAGATCCATCCGTCTCGACACGTTTCGCACGAAGACGACTTGCCGAACGAGAACGAGCCGTCGGGGCACTGTCGCTTGATCCCAGCGGCGCAGTACGAGCCGGCTGGACAGCGTACGCACTTACCATCCGCCGTGGTGCTGTTGCCAGCGTTGAGGACATCGTTGAAGAAACCGCGTGGGCATTTGCAGGCGAACTCGGGGTCTGGCAGCAAGCCTAGTGTCGTCCACTCGACGGCGATTCCAGGTGTGGACGTGTTGCAGTCCAGCGTGATCTCCGCATTGTCCAAATCCCACGGAACCACATGCTTTCGCCAGCCGTATTGCCACTCTTCCTGTGATATCGTCGAGCTGCTGCTGCTGTTGAAGGTAATTGTCGCTTCCACTGTCGCATTTTGAGTGATCATCGCAACTTTTTGCTGACAGCGTGTCCATTGTCCGTCACTCAAGTTGGAGCTTCTCATGTATCCGCGCAGCACGAGTGCCAGTCCAGCACTGAAATCCGATCCAGCGAGCATTCGAGTCATTGTGAGTCGTGTGCTTTGCGGATCTCTCAGCGTCAAGACAGTGCTAGTAGCTACTCGAAGCAACGACGAGTCTTCATAAAGCTGCATCCCAAGTGTTGAAGACGAAGCATTCCATTGCCTCTTTACTTCAGCGAGCGACGACAGAGTCCAGGCGTCCATCCACCCGCTGAAGAGCTGAGGATCTTCTGGCGGGGAGACAACCGGTGGGAAACACGCGTGGCTCGGCTCATCAATTCGCACTCTCAATCGAAGCAAACCTGGAATGCCCAGCAGAATGTTTGGTGATGGATCACTCAAATAGCTACTGGACGTGGGGATGGAGTTCAGCACAAGTTTCAAAACCGGCAAACTCCCTGATCCCGATGCGAAGGATTGGACCTGAGCGCTGGTGATGAGAGAATACGTGTCGTTCAGCACATCGAATCTGGTGGGGAGCGATGCGTCTTTGGCTTGATAAGCTTCGAGGATCTTGGATGGCAAGATCACCACACCAGTATCGTAGACGACTCTCTGCACTAGGTCTGCGACCCCTGTCAGCTCAATCGTGTTGCTCCCACGAGAGAGTGGCGATGTTGTCGACGGCTGGATGAAGAAAGTGTACGCGCTTTGCGACCGGGCGGTACTTTGGAATGCCAGAGCTGCTGGACTTGGATTTGAGGATGAGAGGCTGAGCTGGTTGGAGTCAAAAACCCAGAGGAACCTCCGCCCAGTCACTGGCCAAACGCCGCTCGCATTGCTCGTCAAGCCTGCGGTCATCCACTCCCACGACAGACTTTCCTGCTGGGTAGTACTTGAATTGAGCAACTGCTCAGCGGCGCTAAAGAAATCTTGGAACTCCGGATAGAACTTCGCTGAAGGTGGTGCGGCGGCAGAGCTGTTGGTATTCCCAACGAGCAATCCCATTTGAATACCGTTGGATTCCAGCTGGTAGTTCGTTTGCAGCTTTGCTACCAGCGCTGGAAGCAGCCGGACAATCGAAGATGCCGAGCTGCGGTCAATCGCGACCAGGATGTTCATTCGCTGGTTCTGCAGGAGTAGCCCCGCAGCTGACGCTGTTGTCGTTGGTGAAAGCGTAACTTGAGACGCCACTACTCGGTCCAGCGTCACATTGGCTGTCCGCTCAACGCTGGAGTAGTCGGCCGCGTATTTCGCAGAAATCAATCTTCCATTCACCCCACCATCAATCCCATTCATGTCGTCCACGTACACCGTGATGGGCTGATCAGACTCGACGGACACAGCGCTCGGAGATGATGGAGGCGCGATATCCTGAAGCCTCAGCGTGAAGAAGCGGCAGCCAGAGCGCGGAACAAGTGACGACAGTGCGATTTTCATTGTCTGAGTGCGCACACCGATTCCAAATGTCACTGTTACTGGAAGCCCAGAAGGTGGCGTTGATGATGTCGAGAAGTTACTGGACGACCAAATCACACGAGCACTCAAAGCTGAGTCGCTTTTGCCCGAGCGGGCGACGAGGACCGAGACCTCTGCCTCGCTCTTCGTGATCGGAAACTCCACCAACACAGGGTTCTGCGCCTTTGGGAAGTGCAAAACCGCTGGAGACAAGCTGGTCGCGGCTTCCGACGCTGGCGCACTGCAATCTGCCGAGGTCCAGGCGTCGCTGCATGCACATCCTCCGTAGATGCACTGTCCGTTTCCTGAGCACATGAGACCATTGCGACCAACTTTGCATCCGATAAGCTGCTGCTCCGTAAGCCCACAGGCGATGCAGTTCTTCCAGCCGGTTAATGAGAACGCGCCATCAACACACGCAGTACAACGCGTGCTTCCAATATCGCTGGCAAACGTCATTGCTGGGCATTTCAAGCAATCTCCAGATGCTTGTGAGGCGTCCAAGATGCTTGATGTGTAGCTACCAGGAGCGCATTGCGAGCAGAACCCAGTTGAAGACGCGAACGTTCC
>JAASFI010000263.1:0-38529 GCA_023333705.1 Globisporangium viniferum
CAATATATCACTTCTTCTTTGCGTCTAATAACAGTGTCAGTGGAAAAGCGCTCAATGACATAGGAACTCGCGCTCAATGACGACGCAAAGTCAGATATGTGGTGTCTTCGGTATGTCTGGCGCGAGTTGCCTGCCACGCATTCCTTCTCGGCTCCGTTCAGAGAACTAACGATAACCAATGGCTTGATGATGATTTATATACTGCTAAGTTCATTTGCAAGCCACACAACATTTTTCCCACACGCGTAACAGCAGCAGCAGCGCAACAGCAAACACGCCATATACACGCACGCCATACACGCCATACACAAGTGGAGAGATCCATTGCGTAAGGAAAGCACCAAGCGGCATTTCCCAACATGAGCATGCGCATTGCTGTGACGTACGGGTTCTCAAAGCGCCAGCGACGTCGCTTCAGCTTGTTCGAAATGGCTCATTGGAACCCAAACAACAATTGTTAATTGAGTAGTGTCATGCAGAAGACGCTCCATTGCTCGTCCTGGGTATTGCAAACTGCTGCTTGAAGTGGTTGATCTCGTGCAGCATCGCCTGCAACTCCTCGTCTTCTACGCCATCTTCTTCACCGTCTCTTTCCGGATCGTCACTGCCGCTTGAAGCTGTCTGTGTGGGCTCGTCCTTTAGGAAGAAGAGTGTCTTGCTGCTGTCCAAAGACGCTGAGAACTGCGCTGACGATGCCAATGATGAAGACGATGAGGAAGCTGATCCTGACTGCCATAAAGAAGCTTTGAACTCACTCAGAATCTGCCGAAACTCTTCTTTCTTCGCAGCGTCAACACGGTGAACTGGATGCCCACGCAGCCCAGTCCTTTCGCTCTTTTCGTCAACTTGCAAGTTGCTCTCGTGATGATGTCCCATCCACTCCATCGCTGGCTCGCTGGTTTGTTGGCTCGCAAACTGTTCGCCAGAGGCTTTCACCACGTGTCTGTTCTCAGGAGCGACTGGGTGGCAAACTGCCCTTGCGGGTTCCTCTTCAGGAGCGAGCCTGTTTTCGTGGACAACTTGAAGTCCTAGGTCGTAGTTCTCATTCGTGTCGGTCTCAAACTTGGTTTGCTGTTGGCTCTGGGAGCGTTCACTGCACTGGTGCGAGCCCGAAGTCTCGCTTGAACGTGTGGGGAACGCCGTCGAGGGCACTCGCTCCATTGTGACAGAATGCAAAGAAATGAAGCCGCAGGTCTCAGAGGTCGCCTCGCTAACCCAAGAGAGAGCGCCTCGAGCTCCCACGTCGCGAAGCGATATCAGATCATTCCTCTGGTCGACGACTGCCCCGTTTGCTTCCGCATCCATGCTCGGAGAAGAGAAAATCACGAACCTGTCAAAGGCAGTCACAGAAAGGTGGCTTTCTTCCTCTTCGCCCTTACCGCCGAGTTCAGCATCACATATCGACAGCTGCTTCACTTCAGCACTGCTCATCTCTTGGGTGTTCGCCATTGTCGCTCTCTCTCCACCGCGTGTGGAGCTCATTTGGACTCGAATCCTCCTCAATCTGCAGCTCTTCCTCGCACGTTGATACTTTGGCAAAGGAATATGAAGCGCCTTTCGCTTTGACATGGCGACAAGGCCGACAGAGTTGCCAACTTCACTTGGAGCTGGGGATCTGCGCGCGTCTTCACTCTCTATTTGTGTGGCAGTAGTCGGTGTTGACTCGACTTGGAGCTCTTCACAGCCTCCGAAACCGCTCGGAGCCATTTTCACGGTACACTTATCCCTTTTGTGCTGCTGCCACCACGCGATCCGCTCACTCTCGCGACGCTCAATCAGCTTCTGCGGGTGTCTCCAGATCAGGAGATTGGCTTCATTCTGCTTCCTTGAGAGAGCATCTTGAGCACCGAAAGCGTCTTCCAGAGCTCCAAAAAGATACCCGCCTTCCTCTAAACAGACCCACTCGTCCTCTACCCACAGCGCTTCGATCGGTTCGTGGGATGCAGTTTCGGTTGTCGGAATAGGCCGATCTGTGCCACTGATGTCTTCTGCATCTTGGTCAGCCATGCCGATTGGAGTGTGCGCTGTGAAAGCGTCAGCGCTCGGCTCTTTCGCTGGCTTCGTCTTAATCAGGTTCATCACTCTTGGCCGCACGCTCTGAGGTGGACGAGGCAGCAATACTGCAGGCTGCTGTGGCTCGTGTTGATCTGATGGCTCAGTAGTGTGCGTCGCCTCTCCACTATCTCCAGAGAAACTATCTCCAGAGCCATGGACCACACTGGAAAGTTGCTGCTGCTGGTGTCTCCACTCTTGCCGCTGCTTCCACGCTCTTTGGATCAAAAGCGCGGCGTTCGTGACCTTGAGGAT
The DNA here is from genome assembly GCA_023333705.1 of Globisporangium viniferum. NCBI lineage: Eukaryota > Oomycota > Peronosporomycetes > Pythiales > Pythiaceae > Globisporangium > Globisporangium viniferum. The sequence goes on from JAASFI010000263.1 coordinate 2,308, forward strand.
CGTTTCCACACACAAATGGGAGTTGTTGTCTTGCCGAGTTTGTCCTCGTTTGTCTGAACTTGGGAGCTCGGAATGGAATTCGGAGGGTATCATCGGCTTCGCTTGAGTCTCAGGAAGTGGTTGTGAAGGGGGAACACGTAGTTGAAGTGGTTCTGAGCCTGGAGGAAGCGGACCAGACGAGTGTCCCCCCTTGGAGTCATTGTGTAGCTCCTCTGGACCAAGATCGACGTCCTTATTGCTGGCATCTCCCATGTCTTCATCGTCGAGCTCCTTTGTGACCTCAGAACCTTGCTGGTCATTGTCCCTGTTAAGTGGTAGTTCGTGTTGTTGAGAGTGGGTGACAACCACCGAATGATGCTCAATCCCCTTGGTTTGTGGTTGCCCACCAAGTAGCCTCGCCTCACGAATCCTGTCCAAAAGAGCGCGGGTACTCGCCGAAGTCTGGAGTTTCAGACTCGGATCTTCTTCTTCTTCCGTAGCGGACACTCTGTTGCCAAGTGTGTGCTTGACACTCAAACTGGAGATCAAGTCAGACTCTACGACTGGAAGGCGCTGCTGCTGCTGATAATTCGTGATCACAGCGTTGATGCCCACGTTCTCGACGTCGAAGCCGTGGGAATCTGCAATCTTCCACGCGACTCGAGCCGCTTGCTTCTTGAATCGAGACAGCGGACTCTCTGGCTGCACGCGCGCGGTCTTCTCACGTGGGAGAAAGGCGCTGAGGACCTGGCGATCTGCTGCACATTGCGCTCGCCGGCCAGTAGATCCGATGCCGTCCTTCAAACGATGGGGCTGTCCTGATGGCCCGATCTGGTGGTACTTTGTCAAATAGGCGTCGAGTGCAGCAGATGATGACCTCGTGGCTGACGTCGCCACGGACTGGAGCTGACAGCCCCCATACCAGTTCGAGTTCCGTGAGATGTCGTCACTACCACCTCGTCGAATGGAGCTCTTGATGTGCCGTCGGGATTCGTTAGCGTTCATAATCGTCTGGTTGACTGTACGCGGCTTTTCGCGCCACGTGGGATGCGTTTGCTGACAGGACGCGGTACTGGAAAGGCTGTTTGCTCTTTGGAAGGAAAGCCAAGCGGCGGCGCGCGTTGGGAATGGAATGGATACAAGAACAGAAAGTCTCTTTTGACATGTTGCTCAAAAACGAGAATACGTAAAAACTAACCTACTGCTACTTCGTGCGTGCTCACTATGCGAATGTTTCTGGCTTTCTCCTTGCGATCGGATGCGATAAATGGGGGATAAAAATGCCTTGATCCTGCCTGAGAGGATCTCATAAATAAGGTACAGACATTGAGGTTGATGCTTCGTGTACTCATCAGTTGCTTGCTCAGGCACAGTCCGAGAGCGTGAACGACCACGACGGCACCGCCATGGTCTCGTTCCAGCGCGACTCCTCTTCCTGGAGCCAGTCGGTGAGCGAGCAGCGCGCATTCGCCGCCACTTTGCTCGGCAGGATCGGCGACATGGTCGAGTCGCCCTGCGAGAAATCCTCAAACACCATGCCGTCCAGCACCGCGCCGAACGCTGGCGTCGCGTCGTTCCACTCGTCAAAGCTCAGTGGCGAGAGAGCGCCTTCCGCGAGGTCAGCAGACGACTGGGAGTACTTGTTTGACGTCGGAGCCATGGTGTCAACGACGACGACAGAGGACGCCTTCTCTTCCTGTTCTTCCGGCTCGTGAGCCACGATCTCGATCTTTATCTCGTCCACAGGCTGCATGACAGGAGTGCTTGGAGCGCTGAGTGTAGCCGCCACGACAGTGACTGGTTGCTCTTCTTCTTGCTGCTGGACGACCGGACGCGGACCTGGAGCTGGAGACGCAGGCATTGGGTGCGCCGAGAATTCGACGCGCTGGCCGATCTTGTCGGCGAAGCGCAGAAACTCGCGGATCCAGTAGTCTGACTCCGCAGCCTTCAGCTCCTGGATGTTGATCGAGTGGCCGAACTTGCAACGGTACTGGATGTGCCAGTAGAAGTGGTTGCGGAGGCTCGACACGCGCTTCTGGAGCTTGATGTGCAGATTGTAGCAGTAGTTCTTGCGGTACTGGTAGAAGAAGTTCTGCTTGCCGATCGCGTGGCCCGAGTACTTCTTCGTCACACGCAGCGGGTCGCACTGCAGCAAGCTCGAGATGAATCCGCGCAAGTGGAGTCCGTCAACGAGCGGCAGCGCGCCGAGCTGGAACTGCTTCATCATCATATTCGCGTACTTGTGCTCGTCCGCGCTCCACTTGCCCTTGCGCACCATCGAGTTCTGCGCGTTCTTGTACTCGCGGAAGATCTTGACCACGCCGACAGGCGCCGCGCAGATCTCGCACTGCGAGATCGGCCACGTGAAGATGCAGCGCGGGTGGAAGCGGTGGCCGCAGCCGTCGAGCTCCAGGATGGCGCCGCAGGATTTGCAGCCGTCGCAGCGCGTAGATCCTTCACTACTGCTATCAGGGGACGCTGGTCGCTTCTCGCACGGGGTCACAGGGCTGGAGTTCATGTTAATTTGGGGGGGCTGGAGGTGGAATGTGTGAGCGGAGGCCGTGGTAAGTTGAGGAATAAGCGCTTCCTCATGGCGTCCGCCCCCATTTTCATGCTGGTGGCGTGTTATTGGGAAGAAAGGCCGCCAGCGGTTCCCTGACCAACACTCTCACCCACGATGTAGAAAATTCTCCAAATAACGAGATCTGATTGGCGGATGAGAAACTAACCAATCAGAGCGCTTTATTTTTAAAGCTGGATTTTAAGAATAGACGCATGTAGTATCTTGAAATTACAGCAAACGAGCTTCATAAAGCGATAAATTACAAATGTAAACGCAATAGATCCCCCGCCAAAAATTGCCGTGGGCATCGAATTGATGCACTGGCGCGCTTTTTCGCCCTCTTGTTGCTCTTGGCAGTGCTCTTTCTATGAGAATTTCTGCATGCGCGATGCTCTGCGGTCACGGATTCAGCGCGTGGATCCTCTCGATGGCGTCAAACACTGTTGGCCGGGCTTGAAAGTCTTGAGTGAGCAGCCAGCTGCCAAAAAATCAAAAATGCTGTGAGAATCAACTCGTCATTCTTCAATTTGACATGCAGCGAGCACACAGGTCAGCTTTCAGGTCAAGACAGCATCAGAGCTCTCTCTCTCTCTCTCTGGGCACCTACCGGATCAAGTCGCAAAAGTCGGTCGAGTACGAGTGGGTCTTCGGAAACTTGATCGCTCCGATGACTGCGAGATAGGTGCACTCGACGATGCGCACGTCGCCGTTGTCGTAGAACGAACACTCGAAGGGGGAATATCCAAACGCCATGGCGTAGAGAAGACACCCGAGCGACCATACTGTGCAACAGGCGTACGACAATCCACATCCAGCACCGACGATTCAGTATACGAGCAGGAAAGGGGTGGAGTAACAAGCAGATCTTACCGTCAGTTCTGCTGGTGATGTGCGCGTGATCCGGAACATCGTACAGCTCTGCAGCAGCACCATCCAACAGCAGCGAACCATGAGCAAGCGACAACAATTGCGCCTTGGTACACAGACACAATACTCGACAAGCCTACCTGGTGCGCGATACGGCATGGAGCTGAGCTGCGCAGCCCGTTCTTGAAGCAGCAGTGCATCAGCGCGCTTTGTGATCGTGATGTCCGCGACTGAGACAGACCCAAAGTCAGTCAGGATCGGCTCGTTTGAATCGGACAGCAGCACGTTCTCAGGCTGCAATCCAAGTGGCGCAAGAGAAACTATTAGAACCACAGACTGAGAGAAGATGAGCAACGGAACTCGGGAACCGAGATGCCAACCTTGATATCGCGGTGAGCAAGCGGCGGCGATCTGGAGTGCAGCTCAGCAACAGCACGGCAGATCTTTAAAAACAGCTCGAGAATCTGGGTTTCCGGTATCCTCATGCGTCGGCTGTGCACGCAGTTCAGTACACAAGGTAAGTACTTATGTAACTCAGCTTAGGTAGCTTCAGGTCTGCATTCTTTCAGCTTGTAATAGCAGGGTGTACGTACCTTAACGAGATATCAATCATTTCTCTCAGAGTCCCATTCTGCAGCACAAACAATCGGACAATGTGTAAGCACATTGCCACACAAATGTATGAATGAATAAATAACAGGCTGCATCACTGATCACTCTGTAAAGCCACACATTTACGTACGTACGTACCTCCATGAACGGGAACAGCAAGTAGTACTCAAGCGCATTCGCGTTCACCGAGAGCACGGCGTAGTCGGTCAGCGGCATGATGTTCGAGTGCGCGAACGCTTTGTGCATCTGGATCTCCTGCTTCGCCATCTCGATCTGGTCCTCGCTCTGGCACAGAATCTTCTTGAGTGCGAACGCTTCACCCGTCAACGTATCCCGAGCGTTGTACACGTACGAGTAGCCGCCCTGCGCGATCTCGCTCCCTACAGCAACACTAGAGCATTCCGCGGTTGGTAAGTCAGCTGCCACATGCAGGTGTTGCACACGCTACAGCAGCTCAGCTTTCAATGGCAAGTGACGTACGTTCGCCCGCTCTGCATGCTGACCGAGTGCGTGTACCCAAAGCACTGCATCAGGCGCTGCAGCGCGTGCAGCGGGAAGAGCGTGACGCTCGAGCAGATCGTCGCGTTCGCAGCGGCGCTCACTGCGCTCGACTGGCGGCGCGAAGAAGCCGTCGCTGTGGACAGGAAGCTCTGCTGCTGCTGCTGCTGTCCGTTGGTGCCGCCATCGCCCGTGAACTTGTTGGGGGTCATCATGCTTCTCACTTGCTGTTTGGTAGTACTTCTCTATTTGAACTTCGCCATGTTATGGCGGAATACTGAAATGACCAAAAGCAGCTGCTAAGTTTTCGAAAATTACAAATATGCATCTGTAAGCATCGATCAATTTTTGACCCCCAAGAGATCCGGATGTCGCTAGTCAACAAGACCCTTTGAGGAGCTCTTCAACACCTTCGGATAGAAAATGACGGCGGACACGTGATTGCCACGTCGGGCATGGACGGCATACAAATAATAATAATATTCGTCTGTGGTTCGAGACAAAAAGAAAACACACACAAAAAACCCCTACAGACACCAAGGAGGCAGGAAGGAAGGAAGCACCGCCACCTCCTGCCTTCTCTTCCCTTCCCCTCTCTCCTCCCATCGTCAGAGTACCAGTACACACGTGAGAACAATGCGAAACGCAAACCATCTTAGCTTGCGGCCGCCGCAGGAACTCCCGTGGGCGTCGCCATCGCTGCCGACGTCGTGAGGTTCATCTGCGACTCCGAGGATGACGTGCTGCTCGGCGGCGTGCTGCTGCAGCTGTTGTCGTCCAGCATGCTGGGCTGCGAGTCGCCGTCTTCGTCGACTATTGTGGTGCGCGTCGACGCCGTGCCGTCACCATTGCCTCCTCCTCCCTTGGGCGGCTCGGGGCTGTTGGCATTCGACAGGTGCGGCGGCATCGCGGGCGACTGCATCGTGGTGTGCACGGGACCCTGTCCGGGCGTGTTCGAAGGACCGTGGTCGACGATGAAGCCGGGACTCTGGGTCTCCACTTCGTAGTAGCTCTTGCTGAACACGCGGCCGAGCACGCCCTTGCAGCAGAACGCCGAGCCGATCGTCTCGCCCCACGTGAGGTCGTTCACGACGCCCTGCTTCATCTGGAACGACATGCTGTCCTGAGAGACGGCACGCGCGCGATCGAGCGGGAGCTTTGGCGGCGCGCGCTGGAGCGCCTTGTTCGTGCCCTGGTGCGGCGCGATCTCGTACTTTGAGTTGAGCATCTGGAAGAGCTCCACCTCGCGGCCGTACCAGCCGTCAATGATCGTCTGGATTGTCGCGTTGTCGAGCTTTGCCGGGTTGTACGTCTTGTAGAACTCCACGAGCGCGTCGCGGGTCTCCAGCGTGGCGTCGTACTCGGCGCGGTCGTTTGGATTCGAGATGATCGCGTATGCAGCTGCATAGTTAAGAAGACAAGCCCACATACCGAAAAATTAGTACACAATGCTGAGCATCAAGCCAAACACGCTCACAGCAGCATCACTCACCAGGCACGCCCTCCCATCGCTCCTGCGCCTCCACAGTCCCATTCCGGTCCGGGTGGTACTTGAGCGCCAGTCGACGATACGCTTGTCGGATCTGTGTTCATTCACACATTCAAACACACTTAACACTGTAAGTATGCGGCCATTAATGACAGCGTCGCCATGCGCTCCTGTCCTCTCTCATACAAACACACACACACGACACATACCTCGCTGTGTGTGGCGGTGCGCTCGATGCCAAGGATCTCGTAGTGATCGCGGTACTTCATGGCCTGCTTGCTCAGGTCGCTCGACTGCATCTTGTACTTCTTCATGTACTCGCGGTGTACCTCCATGTCCTTGGCCGAGTACGTCGGCGCGCCGGGCTTGCTGCTGCTCATGCTGCCTGGCCTCCCTTCTTGGCTAGCGCTGCAGACTCTCTCTGTAATACACACACGCACACAAGCCTGTCTGTCTGTCTGATTGTCTGTCACGGAGCCGCCGCCCTCGCTCGTCCTCGCCTGCTGTCTGCTCTGGACCTGTTCGGTTGTTGTGCTTGTGAGCCCCTCGCAACTCTCTCTCTCTCTCTCTCTCTCTCTACGGGACTCCCCTATTGTTTTTTCACAGTCAGTCGGTTCCAAAAGTTGGGTAAAAAGAGGACAGATTAGAAAACGGGGCAAAAGAAAAGGACGAAAGATAAACCTCTATCTATCTATACTTCTCATGTTGCTGTATTAAAAAATGCCTCTACTTTTCAGTTCACAGCAAATCGCGGAATACAGCTCACAATAATACAAAAAGATAGGATATAAATTGCATGGAGTATAAATGTACACAAACTGCTCACAAAGACCTTCATTCTGGGTTTCAAGGCATACAAAATCGAAGTGTAAGCTGCTCTGCAACTTTGTATTGTGAGCACATTCTCCAGAGCATCTTTCCTTAATGAAACCAAGTATACGCATTCCCTCGAGAATAAATATTCTTTTTGAATTGAAAAATGAGGTGAATGAAGGTCTCTTTTCTGACCAATCAGATCAAAGTATGTTGTTCGATGTCGGTACCGATTTACCTAGCAATCGAGTACGACAAAGTTGTGCAGTCCCATATTGTTTTTACAAACCATGGCTTCTAAATAATAATATAGCAACCGTGGATGTCTAATCAGTATCCTACACTGTTCATTTTTGATTAATATAACCTTATTTTTGAAAGTCCAAAACGTGAGAACAAGAGGTTTTATATTTTATGAGCTAGTTTGAATTGAAAAGTCCAATGCTTTGAACGCAAGGTTTTTCGGGTTTGTGGGGAGAAAAGGTGGTTGATGGAGCCACTTTGAGTTGTTCTTGTGTCAGTGCATTTGAACATTTGAGACACATTTTCAGAGAAAATATACTTCTTTTGGATACAGTTGTTCATGTTATGTAATGCGGTGGATTCGACGTTATTGCACGATTGAAACAACCGAAAAGGTTGAACAAACTCCTTCAGCAATTTTTCTTGAACCCCGTTTAATTCATTTATGTCAGTACTGCGCTGTACGACACCCTTCCTGAAAGCTCCACTCCTCAAGGTGCTTGCAATACCAGTTGTAGCGGTCGTTTTGATACTATCATCTTGATCAGATCTGGTGGCAAAAGCTTCCAGCTCAAATTCCAACATTCTCCTATCCTACGCATATGATTTAGCACGAAGAAACAAATTCAACCACATGATAGATATACAGCGATAACGCGTAATCAACACTTGTTTCAGTTGCCAGAAATGGCTTCGTGTCGATTACGACACGTTTTCTCACTCCTTTGGCGCAAGTGAACTAGATTTTCACTGAGAAATTGACATTTGAGGGTCAACCAAAATTTGGTGGGGAGTGAAGTGCACGCAACACCAAGATCTCGATATTAACAAGAAAATGGCCCGAAAAAGGATAGTATTAGGTGTGGATTGGTTGTCAAACTTGTGAAAAGCATTACGTATCAAGCGCTGATATCATTTTCGCTCTGGTCTGAAGTGACACACAATGGCCATTGAAAAAGCGAAAGCTGGTACGGCGGCAAACCATGTAGCCGCGTCGATAATGAAGAACTCTCTTTAAAGAGTCTATGGGTGCTGTGAACCGTGAATTCCAAGTTAATTGTGGCTTTCAGTGCATACGTATCTCAAGAGATCGTGAGATTTTCATGGATGGATATGTTTGCGAGAACCATGTCAATCGGCAAATGGTTCCATGCACTTACTTTTGTTCACTGAGTGGCATATTTATAAAATCAAGGCACAGAAGACAAGTACTTATATAAATTCCTTTCAAAACCTCTAACACGGATATCGGAATACACAAGCACACATGAGGTGGACCACACTTTACAAAATCAATTCAAAAATGAATCGCGAGCTCAAATATGTCTGGCTGGGACTTCGACCTGCATTTTTTGTGGTGGAAGGACAAATCCAGGAGAAGCCGACGACGACGACGACGCTCATCATGCCTGCCGCGCTGCTCAAGCTCTCCGCCGCGACCTCCGCCAAGCACGGCGCCGTGCTCGCCCGCGCGGTACGTTCGCTCTATCCACACGCCTTTCTCTCTATTTGCGCCTCTGTACGTCTTGTGTCTGACGCTCAATGCAAGCACTTCTAACGCAACTCTCTCTCTGACTTTCATGTGTGCGCATTGCCAATAAAAACGCGCATCATCATACGCATTTGCAACACACGTTGTATGAGCAGGCGTCCACCCAGGCCGCGGTCTCGAATGCCGACGGCTCGTACTCGTACGTCAAGTCGCGCACCGCCTACCGCGCGGAGGTGGCGTCGCTGCGCAAGGAGTTCATCGTGGAAGTCGCGCGCCGCGCGGAGAAGCTCGCCCGTGATGCCGAGTACGTTGTTTTTGCTATTGCCTTTTTGCGTGCGTGTATGTATAGTGCACTCACTTTTGTATCGTCTATTATCCTGGCAGAGCCCAGCGATTGAAGATCATGAAGGAGAAGGCGGCGCGCTTGGAGATCAAGCGCCAGCAGCAGGCGATCCGCGCGGCGGAGGTGGCGCGCGAGAAGGCGCTCCACGAGGAGAAAGTGCGCGCGTACTTTGAGGAGAAGGTGCTCGTGCGTGAGGCGCGCAATGCCGAGGTGGAGCGCCGTCGTGAAGCGCTGCTGGCGTCGCTGCGCCAGCAGTCGGGATCGTGGATCACAGCAGAGAACTACGAGGAGAAGCTTAAGGAAGACGTGTTCATCTACTCGCCCCACCAGATCTCGGCGCGTAGCGCGTTCGACCCGTCCAGTACGACCGGCAGCGCCATGTCGTGGTTAGAGAAGCTCCAGCGCATGAAGCCAGCGGGTGCCAAGGCTGACGACGCCGCTGCTGCTGACGAGACTCCAGCCAAGAAGGACGAATAATCATGACACTCCGGCGCAGTTAATACATTAGAGGAGGAGTCCAGCCAGCCAGCCATTCAGAAGCCAGAGAACAGACACGAGTTGAAGACCGTAACCTCCACCCAACTTTGTTGTTCAAACGGTAACCTCCAGTTGTTTGTATTCGCTGCCTTGCTTGAGTGTGTTTTGCTATGTACATTGCTATCTCGTGAGCTCTGGGGCTTCTTCTTCTTTAGATCCATCCAAAGAAGAGCGCGCAAAAGAAGCCGAGCAGTGCGGTCAGGTTGAGCGCCGGTACGAACGGGTACTCGTGCACCTGCTTGCTCATCACCGCGAGGTACAGCGTCGCGAACGTGATCGCAAGGATCAGGTAGAGCCAGGGGAACTTGGCCGCTGCCTCGGACTTGGCCTCCCAGTCGCGCGCTTCCTGTTCGCGCTGCAGATTGAGCTGCGTCTCCACTGCGTTGTGCCAATTCTAGGGATCAAGAGGCAACATCAACACAGTTAGCCACAGGTTTCAGAGGCGGGGAGTACACCAAGAGCTCACTCAGTTCAACAGATAGGTACAGTAGGTACGCACCCTCAGCAAGGTCTCGTTCGCGGTCTCCATGCGGATGTTCGCAAACAACTCCTCCAGCAAGTGTGGGAAGTCGCCTTTGAACTTGACAAACGCCGGCTCGGACGTCATGACCTGCAGGTTCGACTGCAGAAACGCCAGCGCCACCTGCTTCAAGTGGGTCGCGCTCACCAGGTCCGCGATCGCAAGCACTTCGAGGCAGGTGGCCAAGTTCACGCACACCGCGTGCTCGCAGAGCCGCTTCCAGCGCACGAGTCCGTACTTGTCCGCCGCGATGAGGTCTTCCAGCAGCTGCTCGGCTCCGTCGTCGCTGTCGTCAACTTCAGCGTCATCGTCCTGGGGCTTGTCATTGTCCTTGTTATGGGCTTGTGGGAGAGCAACATGGTCGTTGTAGATAAAGTTCAGGACGCGCAGCATGCCCGCGTACGATTCGTTCACCTCAATCACCATTTTGGATTTGTCCTGGTGTTGTTGCTGCTGCTGGGTTTGCTGACCGTGCTTCAGTTGGAATCCAAGCAGCGCGCGAAAGTACTCGCTGCGAGCGATCAGCACACAGCGATGAACTGGGATCTCTCGGTTGCCCTCAGTGAGAAGGGTCAGGTCCGACCACGTGGGATCCCCGATCGCAAACCGGAGGTCGGTGTTCAGACTCTGAAGCCCTTGGTCTGATGTGTTCTTTCCCTTGTGCACCCCTGGATGGAGACACGACCCCACATCAAATCCGTCGAGAGGGTACACTGACGACACCGCCCCCTCCGCCAAGGCATTGCGACAGAGTCTCTCGAGACTCGGCAGCTTGTAGTACTTGGCGGCGCGCAGCACGTCGCGGATCAGATACGACTGCGGGTCGAGCATGAGCGAGAAATTGTCCGTGTAGATGAATTCGAGGAGCACTTGCGCGACGTCGAAGCGCAACTGCGGGAGCAAGAGCTCCATGAGGCTGGTCTCAGGCTGTTCTTCTTCATTCCCGTCTCTTGTCTGTTGTTGAGAAGGTGAAGATGATGCGAAATTGGTTCGCTGCTCGTTCAAGATGAGGTCTCTGAGCACTTCGCTCCTTCTCGCGAGCAGCAGCTTGTGCGCAAAGAGCCGTTTGCCCGACACCAAGAGCACGAGGTCGGTCGCCAGGTGAGAAATCACCTGGTTGTACGCACTGCGATCGAGATCCTGGTGCTCTGCGGACAGAAAAGCGCACTGGTGGTACAGCTGCTGCATGGACCTGGCGAGGAACGATCCAGAAGTGAACACGATCACGAGATCCCCGCCACAAACGACGTGTTCGACGATCTCAGACCCCATCGCATTCTCAATCGTACTCTTATCACCACTGCTGGCCGAGCGTACGAGGTTTGGGAGACCCGAGAACCCGTTGCCTTCGCCCCAGAGGTACAAATCGCCATCGCTTGACACTACAGCACCGTGTTGAAGCCCAGCGCTGAGTTTGTGAATCTGGATCTCTCCGCCATCGCCGAAGCACGGTACAAGCTGCGGTCGCATCCAGTTAAGCTGCGGCAAAGGCGGTGGGGGTGCCGTCGCTTCTGGGTTGTTTGTTGCCACAAGTTGACGCTGCTGCTGCTTGAGCAGACGGTGGTGCCGTTGGAGGATCATCTCAGTCACGACTGCGGTCTTCCGGGATGATGCGCCGTTGCCATGTCCAAGCACTTCGCCGCCGCAAGCGCCCCACGTCCACACGCGACCGTGGACATCGAGCGCCATGCTCCAGTTTTCACCAGCAGCCACATCCCGCCATTTCAAATGGTGCTCGCTCGCAATCACGATTTCGGTTGGCGCCAATGCGTCTTTCGTGGTTCCATGACCAAGTTGTCCGTGGGTCCCGCGACCCCACGTCAGAATTGCTCCATCTCGCGCCAGGCCAACACAATGCGCTTCTCTACACGACACTTTTGCGAATAGCAGAGCTGTTGTAGCTGATCCCATGGTATTGCTGTTCTGATTCCCAAGAGAACTCGTCAACTGCTTGGGGGTGAGCTGAAACGACTGGAACTGGCGGCGTCGTCCGTATTTGCGCGAACTTTGGTTCAGAATCGGGATCTTCCCTAGTCCAAGGCGACCGTCGCCCCACTTGCCCCAGGCGAATGCGTACCCAGTCTCTGCCAATGCGACGCAAAACCCACCGCCACATGAAATCGACTGGATCTTTGGGGCATCCTGCTGCTGCTGATCTAGAGCGGAGAGCTCCTCGATGGGCGGGAACTCGATCAGCTGCGGCTCCGAGTGGCTTCGAACTGATCGGTTGCCCAGCGCGACGCCCGTACCCCACGTGTACACCCTGCCGTCTGTGGTCACAGCTGCGGAATGAGCTCCTGCCATTGGATCACCTCCACACGCGATGTCCCTAACCGTGATGAGCTTGTCGAAGAAGAACGTCAGCAGCTTTGGAGACGTGGCGACCCCGCCCATGCCTTCATCGAAGCCCAGCCCCAGAGCGCCGTCGACCGAGTGGCCGAACGCAAATACCATGCCCAGATCGTTCAGTAGCAGTGCGTGGAAGCGGCTGCACGCTGCCTGGATGATCCGCATCCTAGGAAATGGCTACAGACACATCATAGCAAGCCATCAGAGCCACAACTCACAGGCTCTGAGTTTACACACAACTAAAAGATTAAATCCTTTGGTTACGTACTGTTTGGATGTTGAGCTTCACGAACTCGTTGCTTTGCTGATTGATTGGAGTCGCATCATTCGTCATCTCGTCGCTGAAGCCTCCGCGAACGTACACCTTGAGGAGCTCGGGCAACTCTCGCTTGGACTGATCTGGTGAATAGCTGGCAAATGGTTGAGGGTCTGATACACTCGAGTTTGGTTTCGACAAAGCGTTCTCAGCATCACCACCGGGTTGTAACTCGTCGGTTTCTGGCGAGGAGCTGGTGAGGCCTCTCTGCCCCATCAAGTACACATTCGTGGTAGCCGAGATTGAGGATAACGGTGTGCTTTCATCGTCTTCGATGTTTTTGCTGTACTTGGACTTTGGGAGGAAGATGCTGTGCTGCAACGTTGCGGAAACCAACGGACCTTCGAGGTGGCTGCCATCGCTCTGCTTGCTCTGCGCTCGAAACAGCGAGCTGGTCGTCACGGAAACCTGAAGCCCCCACTGGAAATCGCTCTCGGTCTCTCGAACACAAATCTAAACACACACAAATACAGTGTGCGTACACACACAGAATGAGTACTTTGGTCTCCAAATGTGTTCGGCCACGGCTGCCCAGCTCAGTGGATAAAGCAATTGCACACACAAACTACCTGAGTCACTTGGCTGTTTCCTTGCTGCCAGTGCAAGTCAAGAGCCTGGTTGTCTTTGATCCAGCTCTCACCGAAGAAAATGCGGATTGCGTTGACCGTTGTAGCATGCTGAGTGGCTAAGCAGCTGACGACTCTGTGGACGATCGCGTCGATCTTGGACTCTGGCAGGAGGTGGTCGCGCGCTCCCATTTGCTGACGCAGGCGAGTCACAAAGTGGTCGTACGACAGATTCGCTTCGAGCTCTGCGACCGGTGGAGACGCGAAGCGCTCTCCATTGCTGCTATGATCGCCTGATGGCCAGTCGTTCAGCTCCGAGTCGTGTGTGAAGTGGAATGCCGTCGTTCTCGTCAGGCTCGCAAATCGCTCTCGCTGAAGCTTGCGAGAATTGGACGCTGGGGGGCGCTTGTCGAGATCGCCACCATCACCTACGCACAGTGGCTGGCGAAGCAGTCGAATCGCCGAGCTGAGGTCAACTGAACCAGCTAATGCAGTCGCAATGGCCTGCAATACACGCGTTTGCACCATTGACTCTCAGTGTTGGATTAGATGCTCTCTCTCTCTCTCTCTTTCCGCCCACGTAGCGAACGATATCCCCACACACGTGCGCAGTCCTACCTTGAAATAGTCTTCAACCGATTCGTATGCCGCATGCCCCAGGAGCGTTTTCTTCCCCTCGCGTGTGCCGTTCGCTTCAGCACAAGTTGCCGAATTGCCTCCTTCCTGGTTGGCAAGATCGCACTCGTGCGCATCCGCAAACTCGTCCTCCACGTCCGCTGCAGCACCCGTGGGAGGATGTTTAGCGGCACACATGTGCTGCAGGATCTCATCGAGCTGCTGGGTCGCCTGCTTCATCGCCTGCAGCGCTGCGTCGGCGTCCAATTCGCTCGCCACGTGCATCATCTCTTCCTGATCCAACACCATGTTCCTCCTTTTGTTTTTAGTGTGTTTGACTTGCGTGAACAGACACGACGTTTCGCGCTTTCGAGCCGATCCGAGCCCAAGCTGAGCCAAGCTAAGCCGAGCCGAGCTGTGCAACATGTATTCTCGTTCCGTTTCAAAAATTATCAAATAGCATGCAGATCCTGCTTAAGAGAATAGCCTTTCTAAACAAATCATCTGTTTTGAGAGGTTGCTTGCTGATCTTTCTGACTCCTGTCTGAGTTCAGTTCGCGTTTGGTATCAAGGCGGTTCTTCTGTGGTGGACACAAATACTGAAACTCAAGGCCGAACGGTGATACCAATTGCATCCCTCGGCTGTCTTCCATTGATAAAAACGATCGCATTGGAGCTTCGAATGCCGAGCTTGAGACCCTCAATGCCTCGAAGAATTGGTTCTTCCTTGTATGACAACACTTTGTGGAGGCGATCTGCTTTGGTTGCCGATGCTTTGTCCATATATATTATTAACAGATCTCCGAACTCTTGGCTCAAAGTGCGGATTTGCTTGCAGATTTGCACAGCCACACAGCTTGAAAGATTTGGTGTATCGGCGATGAATCTCCTGCGTCGGTCAAAATAAGTCACGCCACGGCGCTTCATTGGGAGACTCCTCGGGGAAGAGCATTCGCCTCGGCGCAGCAACTCGAGGAAATTCTGGCGGCGTGTGTCTGGAAGGGCTGTCATCTACGCGCTTGCGCTTGCGCTCCGGGGCTGCGAGCTTGATCGATTGCGTGGCACTCCATCTGTTCTCTTTGGAGAGTGAACCGACCGAGTTTCTGCCTCCAACTCGTGCTTTACACGAACACTGCTGCGTTATATCAGTACTCGCACTTAATTGTGTTGCTTTTATTTTTCCGCTGTTGTTGGTCCCATACAAAAAATGTCTGCAGCCCCATAGTGAAACCAAGTCAACTGAGCGCAAGTTTGGTGCCCAAAACTTCTGCCCAGGCCCATACTTTAATCAAGTCAAGTGCAGACATTTTGAACCTGTTGAACAGAACAACAACAACAAATGAAACGTGAAAACGTTTCGAGCATTTCATGATCCTATCGCCTGCGTCCGATTCGTTGAAGCTCTCAGGCACTCACTTGCTTTCAAGGCAACAGCGCCACTACTAGCGCCAACAAGCGCATAGTAGCGAGTAGCCTGTGAAGAAGACTTCACAGGCTTGACGCGCGTGCGCCTTCTGCTTGCTGCTGGCGTAGCGAGTGGATGATGATGATGGTGGTGGTGGTGGTGGTGGTGCTCCTTGATTGATCTCCTCGAGCGTGTCGTTTTGCGCAGAGCCTATGCCATGTGCCTTGAGAGGACGCGATCTTTCCACGCCGCTTCCTTCCATTGGCGTCGTTTCAGAGTTTCCAAAGAGTCGAGAAGGTGCCAGCCGCCGCGCGCTGATTCGTCCAAAACCAAATAATTTCATCCAATCAAACTACGTGTAGACATTTTTTACTCACATTATTGGCTAAAACAGTTTATCCATCCTTCTCTCTATTGACAGTGTTTGTCTCGCGTTCGCACTGACTTGGGCTGGCTGAATCCCAAAGTCGCAAACAGGAAGACAGATAATCGAAGATTCCCCCCCTTTCCACCCAAGGCACCCGACGGCAGGCGAGCAGGCGGGCGGACGGGCGTTGAAGGCGACCATCTACAGGCTCATTCCCCAAGGCTCCGCGCGCGCTTGAGCTCCAGCAGCGCATTTCCCTGGTCTCGGTGCGTTCGATCAGCGTCCCGCAGACTGCACAGCAAGGCGCGCAAGAGCAGCAAATATGACGAACATGGCGACGCTCCCGGTTGTGACGGACGCGACCAAGCGCATGACGTACGGCAGCGACCGCCACGCGCTCGAGATCGCGATCAACACGATCCTCGCGGACGAGGATGACGACGCGCGCACGGCGTCCAGCTCGTCACTCGAGAGCTCGTCGCCGATGCTGCTTGGTGCGGGCGGTGACGACGCGATGGGCAACGCGATGAGCACCGCGTCGTCGCGCCACCACGACGACGTCGTGCGCGAGCTCGGCGTGGACCCGAATTATGGGCTCTCGCCGCTCAGCGTGGAGGAGCGACAGCGCGAGTACGGCTTCAACGAGCTCGAGACCGAAGAAGAGGTGCGGCACTGTACTATGCTCTGTATTGTGGGTGTCTTGCTATGGCTGAATCTAACATGTGGCTCATGTTTGGCATCGTTTGTATGTGAATGTGTGTGTCTTAATAGGAATCGATTGTGCTCAAGTTCCTGGGCCAGTTCAAGGACCCGCTGATCATGCTGCTCATGGGCTCGGGCGTCGTGAGCGTGCTGATGGGCCACACGGACGACGCGATCTCGATCTGCGTGGCGATCACGATCGTCGTGACCGTCGCGTTCGTGCAGGAGTACCGCTCGGAGAAGACGCTCGAGGCGCTCAAGGAGCTCGTGCCGCCGCGCTGCCATGTGGTGCGCGACGGCGTCACGACTGACATCTTTGCGAAAGAGCTCGTGCCGGGCGACATCGTGCTCGTGAACGTCGGCGACCGCATCCCAGCGGACGCACGGCTCATTGAAGCGATCGACCTGGAGGTGGACGAGTCGAACCTCACGGGCGAGACGCTCCCGGTTGTGAAGCACACGGCGGCGATCGAGAACGGCCACATGCACCCGATCGCCGAGCGCAAGAACATCATCTACATGGGCACGCTCGTCCGTGCGGGTCGCGGCCGCGCGGTGGTGTTTGGCACGGGCTCCAAGACCGAGTTCGGTCTCGTCTTTGACGTGATGCACACGGTGGAAGAGCGCAAGACGCCGCTGCAGAACAGCATGGACACGCTGGGCAAGCACCTGTCGATGTTCTCGATCGGCATCATCGCAATCATCGTGATGATTGGCATCTTGCAGGGTAAAGGATTGCTCTCGATGCTCCAGATCGGCGTGTCGCTCGCAGTCGCGGCGATCCCCGAGGGGCTGCCGATCTGCGTCACGGTCACGCTCGCGTTCGGAGTGATGAAGATGGCGAAGCGCCACGCGATTGTGAAGAAACTGCCCGCGGTGGAAGCGCTCGGCTGCATCAACGTAATCTGCGCCGACAAGACCGGCACGATCACGACCAACAAGATGGAGGTGATCGAGATCTTTGTGCCGTTCGAGAGCGTGTACGCGGAAGTGAACGGCATCGGCAAGCGCGCAACGAGCAGCTCGACGACGAGTGTGCACGCCAGTGGCGTGGCTGCTGCGGCCTCGGCGGGCATCCAGAGCCACGTGATGATGCGCGGTGAGCCCGTGACCGAGAGCAGCCACCCGCACGTGTTCCACTGTCTGCTCGCAGGCGCACTCTGCAACAACGCGGTGATCTCGGAGGGCGAAGTGATCGGCCAGGCGACCGAAGGCGCGGTGCTCGTGTGTTCCCAGAAAGTCGGCGTCACGAAGCACGTCATGGACCAGTACAACCGCGTGAGCGAAGTGCCGTTCAGCTCGGACAAGAAGTGGATGGCGGTCTGCTGCGAGCAGAACGGGTTCCGCAAGTGGTACTTGAAGGGCATGACCGAGGCGATCCTCTCGCGCTGCGACAAGATCGAGGACAACTGCGGACGCTTCAAGGACATGACGGCCGGCGACCGCGAGCGCATCCAGAACGAGTCGCAGCAGATGGCGTCGCGTGGTCTGCGCGTGCTTGCGTTGGCGTTCGGTGACCACTCAGACCGCGGCATGGTGTTCTCGGGTCTCGTCGGCATCTCGGACCCGCCGCGCGCTGAGGTGGAGAAGGCGATCATGGAGCTGCACATGAGCGGCGTGAAGACCGTGATGCTCACTGGCGACTCGCGGGAGACGGCGATCGCGATTGCGACGAAAGTGGGCATCATTACCCCCGAGGACTTTGAGAACAGCGAGTCCCCAGACGACCTTGCTGTCTCTGGGACGGAGCTCGAAGCCATGGACATGATGGTGCTGGAGAAGCGCATTCTCAAGACGTGCGTGTTCTACCGCACGTGTCCGCGCCACAAGCTCAAGATCGTCCGCGCGTTCCAGGAAGCGGGCTTGCAGGTCGCGATGACGGGCGACGGCGTGAACGACGCGCCGGCACTGAAGGCCGCGGACATTGGTATCGCCATGGGCACGAGCGGCACGGATGTGTCAAAGGAGGCGTCCGACATGATCCTGCTGGATGACAACTTTGGCACGATCCTGTGCGCTATGGAGGAAGGCAAGTCGATCTACCACAATATCAAGCACTTTCTGCGCTTCCAGCTGAGCACGAGCATCTCGGCGCTGTGTCTGATCGCGATCTCGACGCTGTTCAACCTGCCGTCGCCGCTCAACGCGATGCAGATCCTGTGGATCAACATCATCATGGACGGCCCACCGGCGCAGAGTCTGGGCGTCGAGCCGGTCGACCGGGACGTGATGAAAGAGGGGCCGCGCTCAAAGGACGCGAGTATCATCACTCGCCCGATGATCAAGCGCATCCTCACGTCGGCGTGCTTCATTGTCACTGGCACGCTCTACGTGTTCTACAACGAGCTGGGAGCCGACGGCACCGTGAGCAAGCGCGACCGCACCATGAGCTTCACGACGTTCGTCATGTTCGACATGTTCAACGCGCTCTCGTGCCGCTCGGACGACAAGTCGGTGTTTGAGATCGGCTTCCTCTCCAACACGTTCTTCGCGTACGCCGTTGGCGCGTCCCTGGTACGTCCTATTTGCTTTGAAGTATTGTAGCTCATAGTTGGGTTCTGTCTGACCATTTCTCTTGTTGTTTTGCTTTTTATTCCCTTCTCAGGTGGGCCAACTGCTGGTGATCTACTTTCCGCCTCTGCAAGCCACGTTCCACACGGAAGCGCTCTCTCTGGGCGACCTCGTGTACATTTGCTGCATCGCGTCGACCGTGTTGATCTTTGACGAGGGCCGCAAGTGGTACGACAGCAAGACGCGGCTCCACGCGAGCATGCGCTCGGCCAACGTCACGGGCATCAAGAAGAAGAAGCGCTCGTGGCAGGGCAAGGCGTACGAGACGGTCTGAGGCAGCGCCAGCGCCAGAGACTGGAATTTGGACAAGACTCGCTAGCCGCCGCAATCGATAGATGGATTAGACTCACACTCGTGCGCAAACGCACACACCAACGGACACACACGAAGAAGCCTGGCTTCAACCACACGTCTGCTGCCACTATCCTTGCCGTGCGACTGGCTGGCTGGGGGCAAAGAGAGCCTTTGTTGTATAATGTAGTAGATTTGGATGATGATGAATAATGAACTTGGATTTGAACATACACACGAACGAACGATCTACTTGTAGTTTACAGACATTTGGGCAAGCGCGAGCGACGCACACAAACCGAGCAAGCCAAGTGAGGAGTCTAGCGCTCAGCTCTGGCCGAAGACCAGTAGGTACTGGCCGAGAGACCGCAGTGCCAGGACCGTGTCGAGCGCCGTCAGCGCAATGGCGCAGGGGACGTTCGCTGGGAACTCGTCTCGGCTGCACTGCGCGTAGTATGTCTACGATACAAAAGACAAAATACAAGTACGAAATCATACAGAGTTAGTCCCGGATGGATGGCTACAAGCTCAATCAATCAAATCAAACACACTCTCACGTACCTTTGCCGTCTCGAGGTTCCTGCTGATGCCGTCGCCGCCCAGCGCGTGCATGAGACCGCAGTTGAACGCCGCCTCCGAGTCGCCCAGCTGCGCCGCGAGTGAGTACCTCTCGAGCGCGAGCGAGTGGTTGCGTGCGCACACGCCCTTCCACTCGTCGTAGAAGCACATGGCGGTCTTGCGGATGCCCTCCGTGTCGTTCAGGTTTGCTGCCTGTGAGTACAGACCGTAGGCTTCCGCTAATGGCCTCTTGGTGGTCCCCATCCACGGAATCAACGCCGTCTCGTCAGTCTCCCTGTTCTCTTCTGTATGGTCATGCGGTGGTGGTGGAAAGATCGCATCGCCGTACTTCTCCAGCAGGTACGCGGCGTTGATCTGCGCGTCTTCGTCGCCCAGCTCCGCGACCAGCCGGTAGTGCAGGAACGCGCGCAGGTAGTCACCTTTCTGGTAGCACTTGTAGCCCTTGGTGAGCGAGAACGGTAGCTGCGAGAGCACGTCCGGGTGCAGCGCCACCATGCGGAAGTTGTGCACTGCCTGCTCGCAGGACTTGGGCGTCCCCACGCCGCGGTACTGCACGACCGCCAGGTTGAACAGCGCCTGGCTCGACTTGGTCTCCGCTGCGAGCGAGAAGTGCTCGAACGCCTTGGACCCATTCCGAGCCACGCCTCTGCCGTGCATGTACGCCGAGCCCAAGTACGTGTGCGCTTCATTGTAGCCCAGCTCGGCCGCGCGTTCAAAGTAGAGCATGGCCTTAGTCTCGTTCTTCACCACTGGCGTGCTGCCCATGAGGTACATGACGCCCAGTCCGTAGTGCGCAAACGCGTTGCCCTGCTCTGCAGCGCTGCGAAAGTAAGTCAGCGCACTCGCGTTGTTCTGGGCGATGCCCACGCCATTCGTGAGCATCATTCCGAAGTTCGCCTGTGCGTGGGCGTCTCCAGCGTCTGCAGCTCGTTGGAAGTACTGCGCGGCCACCTGCTGATTTTGCTCGACCCCCGCCACGTCGTCGCCGTAAAAGTATGCCTGGCCGATGTGCTCCGTGGCTTCCGCCCACTGCGGATCCGCGGGGTCGGCGGCGAGCGTGCGGTAGTACTCGAATCGCTGCGCCGGGTCCACGAGACCCTCTTCGTTGATAAACGAGGAGCTCGGGAACCACTCTTCCGACAGCCGCTCGACGATCTGGTAGGGCTTCTCGCCGCCCTGGTCCGCCAACGTGTGGATGTTCGATTCGGCGCAGCGGTAGTAGTGCATCACCGCGTTGTCGCACGCACCACGCGCTTTCGGGACACTTGGCGCTCTCATCTTGCCGCTCAAGTACCGGTACCCGACCGCAAGGGACGCGCTCAGGTCACCGTTCGCCGCGAGCTTTCGGAGAAGCGACTCGGCAGCTTCGTGGCGCTGCTCGGTGCTCACGGACGCGTTGCGCGGCACGCCAAAGTCGATCAGGTTGAGCATCGCGAGTGTGCTCATGGCCGATACGATGCCCGCGTCCGCCGCCGCGCGGAGGTCGACGAACGCTTGCGTAAAGTTGCCAATTGCGGTCCCAGTCTTGCGCGTCGCGACGACGGGCTCAAAGAGCTCCATGTATGCGAGCGTCTCTTTCGCATACACGTCGTTCTGGTCGGTCGCGAGTCGTTGCATCTCGGAGATGAGCTCTTCCGTGAACCCTTCGCTGTCCAAACGCTTTTCGAGATCCAAGAACTCCTGGGAGAGCTCCAGCGCCGCCTCTACAGCTGCATAGTCGTCACTGCTACCATCACCATCGCCACCACCAGTTGCTGCTGCATCTGCAGCTTCATCAAGATGATCCAGAATCTGCTCTGCGAGCTCTGAGAGATCCAATAATCTGCCGTTGTTCTTGTTCTTGTCGTCCAGCAGACTCTCAAGCAGGAAATCCCCGCCCGCTCCCTGTGAAGACGCTGAGGACACTGCATCGTGGACCAGTTGCTCCAGCTGTTCCACCACCGTTGGGTCAATCTGTAGAGGCAGATGCGACGGGTCGTTCACTTGCTCCTGCACCTGCGCGAGCAGCGACTCCAGCGTCGTCCTCAGATGCTCTTCCACATGATGCGGCAGCTGTGCGTTGTCCTCACTGACGACGCCACGTGTCTCCACTCGTTCTCCATGAGGCTCTTCAGTGTTACTCGCCGATACTTTTTCTCCATCATCGCGCGCCATCACTCGCGTCCACGTTACGTCGCCGTCCTGCTCGTTTCCGTGCATTTCCCACGACTCAAACGCATTCTCGACTGGATCTCGCTCGTGTTGTAGGTCGCTACCAATTGAAGCTGATGAAGCCACTGGCGCATTCTCGGCTGTATCGTCCTGGATCTCGGCTGCTCTGCTGTTGCTGCTGCTGACTCGAGTCAGAATCTCTGCGCGCGTGAGCACTTGCATCGTCACAAGCGCCACTGTCGCTGCCATCCACTTCAAGCGCGCCATGATGGGTTGGTTCTCTCTCAATCTCGGATTGATTGGGAGAGACTGTCTGGTGGTGCTCTTTGTATCTTTTCTCAATCAATTCTGCTTCGATTTTAATGAATGAGGTCGCGATCGAAAGCTCAGCGGACAGAGAGTACGCCGCCGACTAGTGATCGCTGGTTCGTGTAGTTCCTCGGTTGTCGTTAAACCCGCGCGCCGCCGAGTGTTCTCTCAATCTCGTCTTCACCCGCTTTCGATCTACGTGGCTTGTGATTATTGCTGAAATCGAAGCACCTTTGGTTCTTCCAAAGAGCAAATCTGGACAAATCGCTTTTAATAGGAAATACGGGCCCGTGCGGCAGCTCGGCTCGGCTCGGCTCGGCTTGGCTCGGCTTGATAGACATGCTCTTTGATAGGATTGGATTTCTGATTGAAGCGTCGGCCAAAGTGTTGATCACCTGTTTGAATGAACGAGCAGAGCATTTGCTGGTTGGAGCTGCTGAGGTGGCGTCTGGTCCACTGGTGGTGCTGCTGCTGCTGTTGACACTCGCGCCCCATCTATGACGGAGCGCGGTGACGATGTGCACTCAGCTGCAGACCCGTTCGCGTCGGTTTTCCAGGTGCTTCGCAGCAGTCTGACCGCGCAAGTCGGTCACGGGCAGCCCAACCGCGTCAATGGCAGTGATGCCACTACGCCCCATCCTGCTGCTGCGCCTGCTCTTCTAAACGCATGGCCACACGGCAATAGCAGCTGCAAAGCGTACCATCGCTCGGTGCCTTCATCGTCACCAGCAGATGCATTTCTGGGCATCCTGTCTCAACGCGACCCCAACGTACGAGCAGCGCTTCTCCAGCAGATCCAACCTGACAACAACACGAGCAGCTACGCAGCCGCGCGTATCCACGAGCTGCAACGAGAGCGAAAGCTACTGCGCAGAAGAACGCAGACGCGCATACAAGAGCTCCAGCAGCAGCAACAGGCGATCGCGCACGACTGCGACCACGTGGTGCACCAGGCAACGGTGGATGCGACCAGATACGCACACTTTGCGCGTCAGTCGGACGAGAGAGCCAACGAGCGATTACAGGTATGGTTTGCACTGCAAATGGTGATACTGTGTCGTCATGATGTTAATGACTGCTGTGTGGGTATTCGTGTATTAGACGCTGTTGTTTGAGTGCATTGCCGAGGGGAAGAAAGCGCTCGATCGCATCGACGGCGTCGCGATGGAGAGCACGGACGAGTCCGAAAGTATGGTAATGCCCATTAGTATCTTTTGGGCATGTATTCATACCTACCTTCACTCACGGTCTAGTCAGCTCGTTTTGTACTGACTACTTGGACACAATTATGTCTTCTTAATGTGGACGGGGGGTGGTCCTCACCATCATGCTGTAGACTCACGAGCGCACAAAGCAATTCGAATGGGACGTGTTCTTGGCACGGCTCCAGCAGGATTTGAACGGATCGATCCGTTTCTCTCAGTTGTATCCGCTGTGGGTATTGTCCAATGATACCAACAACAGCAGTAGCAACACAGTTAGGCCCAAAGCGAATGCCAGCTCAAGTGACTCTGATATCAAGGCGATGATGCGGGGCCTGCTGGTTCGGAATGGCCCCGTGCTGGAAACCGAACAGACGCTGCACGTTCAGCGAGTCATCGCGATTCTACCATCGATGAGCAATGGGAGTTTCCAGTCATCAGCCACATCAGCGCTAGTGGTTGATAATACTGATGGTAAAGGCAAGCCCTCGCTGCATTTCGGAGACTCTGGTTCGAGTACCTGGACGGAGATCGTTCGCTCCACGCTCCAGTCTGCATCTCCAGCACCACCAACCTCGCGAAGGTCGCATCGTAGGCTCTTACCTTCGAAATCCGCTTCAACCGCAGCGATGACGTTTTCAACAAACACAGACGGAGAAGCCTCGGAGATTCGGCAACTCGCGACCAAGACGACGCTCCAGTTCCCACGAACAGCGTGCGACGTTCCGTTGAGCTCCACGTGCATCAGCTGGTTGCTGAGGAGCAACTGTCGCTCTACAGAGCCTGGTGGTGACGGTGGCGAGTACGGATGGTTGCAGACCATCGATTCGAACGTCTACTTTGACTTGGAAGAGTACGAACGCAACCTCACGAAAACCATGAACCAAGAACAATCGGCAACCAGTTCAGATACCCACTTTGTGACCGACAAGGCTGTGTTTGCATCCGCACGGAGGTCTCTGCACGAGGTGAACGTGATACTGGAGCACGCGAAGAAAATTGGTTCACACCCAAGTCATCGCAGTTCGTCTTTTGCACCATCGCAAATGCACCAGCTGTTGTTCGCGCGACGGTCTCAACAGAGCGTTGACTCGTCCTCCTCGGAAGGACAACGACGGCCCGAATCGGTGTTTGTGCGCGCGTCCGTGCTTCAGCTGCTGCAAACAGCGTACTACTGCGACCAGTTCCTCCCCAAACTCTCTCCGAGCGACGTGGTGTTCCTTGAGCAACTGTGCGGTACCGCTTTTCTTGAATCAGTACTTCTGTGTCAGACCAGACTGCCTAGGAACCACCTTGCCTTTCTGACACAGTGTTGCTTGTTTGTTTTGCGTAGGTATCCGACGTCTCACTTTGGTGCCAGTATCTTCTCAAACCTCTACGTGCCGTACTTTGACGTGGATGTGGACGCGAACCCAGCGGCTGAGCCGGAAGTCGTGGTACCAGCGTCATCAAACCGAGCGATTGTGATGAAACCACTGGACGAGAAGGCGATCCACGAGCTGTTACTGGTGTACGTAGCACGCGGACGACAGCAGGATCACAGTAGCGGGACAACGAATCAGCTGACCAGCTTGGCGAGGTCCGATTCGATCTCCACTCTGCTTCCAAGCCATCTTGGAGTCTGTGAAGATGAGGACGAAGATAAAGAAGAGAGGTTAACAAAGTCTACGAAGCGCCTGAGTGTCGTCCATCATTGTACGATCAAGAACCCAGGAAGTCTGTGGAAGCAGGGAAGAGCGGTGAAGCGGAATGGGTCGGTGGTACCATTAGAGAGCACTGAGCTCCAGGCAATCAGCTCTGCTGATTACCTCTACGTTGAGGTACGAGTTGATTTTCTGTTGTATGCTCTCACACCTCAAACTGACTTTTGTGTGTTGCTAGTATCACCTTGTCCAGAGTACTCCCCAAGAGCTACGAGAGCGGCAGAAATCGTCCAGTTTGTCCACAGACCTGCAGACTCAAATTCAGCAGGTCTTTGGGCGAGGCTGCTACTGGCGATCCTGTTTAGCTCCAGCCCAGATGCCACTGTCAGGCGGCACTACATCCAAACAGAGTCTCTGTGCATGGCATGGGGTTCTTAAGGTTAGTTTCCTGCACCTCTTTGATACCATTGTTATTCCGAGAAAGCTCATAGTTTGTTTTGGCTGTGCTTGTTTTGCTGTACGGTTTCAACAGCAATTTCTGAGTGCTGAGGAAACCGAGCAGTGTCTTCTCAGCCCCAGCGAGCTCAAGAGCTGCATCGCGGCGGCGCTCGAGAGCAGCTGCTCGAAAGCAGAGGCCGTGAAGCGAACCATCCAGCGATCCAGCTCACTGCTCGATGTGCGTATCTGTCACCAGTGCCTCCGCATAGAAATCTCTCAACGACAACTGACAATGCTGGCTATTGCCTTTTTGATTCCCGTGACAATTTCAGGAGCTCACATCTCGCCAGCTGGCCACGTCGGTCGGGACGTTCTTCGAGCACGTCAAGGGCTCGTTTTCCAACCAGGCGTTTGAGAAACAGACTTTTCCTGGGACCGAGAGCAACTATTTCGCTGCGAACCGAGATCTGAAAGCAAGAGAAGAGCCACATCAGGCTCAATCAGTGGAAGACCTGGAGGCATTTGCGGAAGAGCTGGAGCAGATCCTGACGCTGGAGCAGAGCAGCACCAAGGAGTTTCAGCGCCTCATCCAGCTCAGTGAGTACCATAATTTACGTTGTCTATGATTCCAGTCACTAGCCAACCAAATTTCAGCTAATGATCTTGTATATTTCGACAATTGTAATCGTTGTGCAGCGGTGTACCCCGGCGTGGACGCATCGGCGATTCGCAAAGCCTGTCTGGAACTCAAAGAGGTACGATATGAACCTAGTCTTACCCTGAAACTGCCAGGCTAACGTTATCGTCATTGCTTCATTATCTGATAGTTTGATGCCGACATTCGCACGAAAGATCTGGAGCTCATCGCGCGCCTGAGTTCGCGCAAGCTGCAGCTGCTGCGACGCCGCCGAGAGGACGAAGAAGCGCGCGTGACGTTGCGGCTCGCGCAGTCTCATTCCTCGTCGGCCATCAGCGCGTACTCTGCGGCTTCGACCGCATCGTTCAGCTCTGATGCAATCACTTCCTTAACCACTCAGGACTACATGGGCTCCTCCTCACCCGTGTACGACGTCGTTCACGTGCTTCGCAAAGGCCGAAAGTCGCTCGTCCAGCAGCAACAGCGGCAACGACTTAACCAGAACCAGGGGTATCGACTGCAGAGTGCCAGTAGTAGCAGTGGCTTAAGCAACAGCAATAGCTCAGGACTGATAGATCAAACCAGTCTGAGCCGACCCGTGTCCGAGATCCTGTACCAGACTCACCAGTTTGAGCTCAAGCACCCGGTGAAGCGCGGTGGCAGCGGGGCTCCACCAACCAAGAAACTGCCAGCTAAGGCCTATAGAAGGTGATCCAAACAACCCACGAAGACTAACAAGTACAGACAGATATCAACACAATCAACGCTAGTGCTCTCTATTTTGACTCACTTCTCCCTGTTGTTTTTGCATGAAGCGCTTGTCTTCTTTGTCGCCTCCGTGTAGGACTCCCATACTGAACCTTTAGGCTCTGTGGATCGTACAGAGAGGACGGCAAGATCGCCAGTATCATTCACCAACAGCAATACGAAAGCTTACTGGGTGTATGGGAGCGTGAGGTTGAGCCAGTCGCTGCGCTCGGAGATGAGGCGCGCGACCTCGACCAGGTGGCGCTCGTCCTCGACCGAAAACCCGTTCTGCTTGGGGCAGTCGAGGTCGATGACCGCGACGACGTCCCCGTCGGCGTTGAACACGGGCACGACGATCTCCGACTCGGACGCGCCGTCGCACGCGATGTGACCTTCAAACTGGTGCACGTCGGCGATGCGCTGCACGGTCTTCGTGCGCGCCGCGGCGCCGCAGACGCCGTTCTGAAGGCGAATGCGCGAGCACGCGGGCTTGCCCACGAAAGGGCCGAGGATCAGGATCTGCGAATGGTCCGTCTCCTTCGGGTTGGCCAGCGGACGGATGAAGTAGAAGCCCGCCCAGTTGACCGGACGCTCGGCTGCCACGAACGCGTTCCAGATGATCGCCGCCACGTTCGCGCCGTTCGCGATGAAGTCGCGCTGGCCCGTGGTGAATGCGTCCACGTCGCCCAGGAGCTCCTTGTAGTCGACCGGCGCGAGGAAGTTGGGCAGCTGCTCTTCGCCCGGGCAGTCTGTAATAGCCACAGCATACAGAGAACCATCAGGACCAAGGTGGGCTTCATATAGGGGCTCGCCATACTATAAAAACGTACCAGGGCTCCATCCGACTTGCGCGAGCAGAGCGGTGATGTGGTCCTTGAGCTCGCCCTCGGCGGTCACCGTGAGCGCCTTGGCGCCGTCCTTGAACACCGTCAGGCTCGGCGTCGCGTCCACCTCGGAGGTGCGCAGCAGCACCTATTGGTACAGGCATACAGAGAGACACACACATGGAGTTAGCGATAAGAGGACGACGGTAGTGGTGTTATGGCATATACTAACAGTAGCGCATGAGGTACCAGGTCGGAGCGACCGCGGAAGAGGAAGAGCAGCGGCGCGAGGAACGGCTTGGCCGCGTACTCCTGCTCCTTGTCGAACGTGAAGAGCACGACCGTCTTGCTCTTGTCGTCCGCGACGCGCTGGTCAATTGGCGCGGAAGTCTCCGAGAAGATGGACACGAGCGACGAGAACGCGAAGGCGGCCGACATAGTGCGATGGAGTGTTGATGTGTCTGTGGATGGCTGGACGCTTGGTGACGAGGTGGCCAATTGGGAAATGATGACAGGCGGCGTGGCAGTGTACACTGTCACTCACTCGTGTGGCTGCAACCGAAAAGGTTCAACGAGTCACTGCGTGTCCCATTTGCTTGGTCTGAGTCATCACTTACACGCGCAACCATTGGATGAAATTCGCATTTTCCCCTCTTGACTTGCTTTTTGTATGGTTTGGGGAGAATGCTATTTTCGTCCGGAGACACCGTACTTTGGCGAAAGACTAGGGTAAATCTCACTCCAAAAATAAATTTTGAAAGTTTATAAATATTCGATACATCGATGAAATTTGAATCTTAGTGAAGATACCATTCTCTAATGAATATCTATAATTTAATACGTTTTGTTTGATATTAAAGAAAACGCTTGAGAATAAATCACAGTGAGATGAATGTTGCTTGTGTGTCCGACTCAATTCCACCTTCGGTTCACCTCCCGTTGGTGCAACCGCCGTGGATGTTCTCAAAATATCAGCCATTTGAAATTTGAACTTGTCCACGAGATGATACAAATTTCATGAACACAACCATTAGCATTGTCCATGCTCGTTATTCATGTGAAATCTGTCACACACATCGATATATCTAACGTCCCAAAGACACATCGCGATCCGTATCGTTTCACAATTCTTTTGTATGAGTTGATTTATGCAGTTCCGGTGAATGGAGGAGTGGAAGCATTTTTTGGTGTCGTTTGGCGAAGTTGATGACGATATTTCGCTGCAAAGAGCACAAGTGCAGCTACGTTTCGAATTTAATCACCTCACAAGCTTATTTGGACCCTGGGTGTCTGAATACACTTAGATAACGTTAGTGTTCTCAATCTCATATTACATTGTAGTACATGATGCGTCTGAACCAGCGCGCTTCGAGAAGCAGGTCTGATAGTGTTGCAAGAGCGTATTTGAATACTGCTCTTACCCCGAAATCTCCGTCATCCCAACTACTACCGCCTGCGACGCCAACATAACCAAATTATGCAGTATTCTCTTCTTCTGGTTCACCTCTATCACCACTGCCACAACACGCAAATGAATCTGCAAATTTTTTATATTTCGGGTTCACAATATCATCATTTCAGACTTTAGACAGCGTTAGTGACATGTGTCATTTTTCGAAAAAGTTACACGGAGGGCTCAAACGGGTCTGGGGGTCACGCTGTATTTGTGAATCAAGAGATGTCAGGATTATTTGACAGACTTCACACCAAGACTGTGAAAGTCCATTCATGAACAAGAGGTGTGAAATGTCTGCATCGATGGTTGTTCTTACCAAGTTAACAGTGATATCCAGCGCTGATTGGCCAAGCATTGTCGACGAAGATTGACTGTAAGCAAGCTGCAACCTGCTGAAATAGGGTTTATACTGGTACTAAGTTAACCTTGAGGTGTCAGTGCAGTGGCAGGTAGCACGTAGGTAGATAAACCTACGAGGATGGTTTTGTGCCTCTCGAGGCTTTCCATCCTCAATCTCAGGCTTACCAAGTGGAAAAGTGGCTTCACCCTTCCGTCTAGTATCCATGTCATAAGTGCCGTGCAGTGAATTGCACCCCAAGCGAGCTACGACTCCAGGTTGCAACCAAAACGCAAATGCGCTTCTGTTCAACAAAGTTGTGTTACAATATCTACACAACTCAGACCACGCGGTGCGAGACCTCGCAAACCAATACACGCGGGCAACCCTTCACGATCTTACCCGCAAATATCAATCTGAGTGATAATAGTGACTATAATGCGACAAATATACCGAGTAATTCTATTTGATCGCGCGGTCGGCCGCGCATCGGCCCGCCTTGAAAGTTGTAAACGCCAACATGTTGGTCGATGATCGATGTTGCAGTGGTCTCATTTTCCCACCTTCGTTCAGAAAAGACGGCCACAATGCTATTGATATCGGACCATTTCCAACTTCAACGCAGCTCACGCCATGAGAAAAGAGTGCGTGCTGAGTTCCACAACACCTGCACATTTAAGGAAAACTCATGAGACTTCAACCCCAGAAAACTCCGTGCAGATATTGCTGCCAAAAATCAGCCTGAGGTCAGTGCTGAACCCGCTGGCTTCCACTGGATTCACAAGTATTTCCCGCTGTGACTGGTGCACAATTCGGTCCAGATTTTGGTCCTTCTCTCTCCCTATGCTGCTTCCAGCGGTTCCTGGCACGCCCAGATCTTCATAGAAGTGGGTGCGGAGCTGATGATCCACCGGGTGGGTTGAAACAGTACGACTGTGTGTGTGTGAGCGGCATGGAAGGAAGTGATCGCTGGCGAACTGGAATTGAAATCCTCTCACGGACATAGCTGGGATGTGTGTGTGAGAGTCCGCCCGAGTGAACCGAGGAGTTGCCTCCTCACTTTTGAATTTCCCCACCGCACGCACCACCTCAGGCCAACAGACGACGAACGCACTATGAACAAGAAGACCAGAAGGAGCAGGCGTCGGGGCCGGGGCAGAGCGAACGGAGTGGTAGAGAGCACGACCACTGCGGCTATGACTCTCGAAGCAGAGCTCGAGAGCCAAGGAGATCCGGCGAACCCCGCGAGTATGAGCGAGCCACTTGAGCACGCAGCACCGACTGGTGAGCCGGACGGGATTCCAGCGTGTCTCCTCAACCTCAACCCGAATGCGCTGGCTCTGCTATTCCTAATGTTTTGCCAGCGTGGTGACAGATACGTTGTCGAAGTGCTGTTGATACGTGGCGTGGACGTGAATACGGTCGGAAGCGATGGTGTGTCTGCGCTGATGCTGGCGTGTTGTCATGGCCACATCAAGGTTGCGGAGTTGCTGTTGGCGCACGATGCGAGCGTCAATTTAACCAGGAAGGACGGCTCGACGGCGCTTATGGCTGCATGTCAAAGCGGTCACATCCATGAAGCCAAGCTGCTGCTGCGTTCTGGCGCGAGCGTGGACATGGCTACGAATGATGGCTCAACAGCACTCACTCGGGCTTGTCAACACGGCCACACTGAGATAGCTGAGCTACTTCTCATGCACGGTGCGAGCTTAAGCATGACCGGCGACGACGGCTACACTGCGCTGATGCTGGCGTGCGAGAGTGGCCATGTTGACGTCGCAAAGTTCCTGCTAACGCGTGAAGAAGTCGGGGTGGATGCGACTAAAAGCGATGGCTACACTGCACTGATGTTAGCGAGCCAAAACGGCCGAACCGAGGTTGCTGCGTTGCTACTGGCGCATGGTGCGAGTTTGAATGTGGTCGGTGACGACGGCTTCACTGCGCTGACGCTTGCGAGTCATAGCGGCCATGCCGGCGTGACAGAGCAGCTGTTGAAGCACGACGTCGACGTAGACATGGCCCAACACAACGGCTATACTGCGCTGATGCTTGCGAGTCGAAATGGCCACGTCAAAGTGGTACAGCAGCTGCTGCAAAGCGGTGCATGCGTGGACGCGACCGACGCCTCCGGGCATACTGCGCTGATCTGGGCGTGTCTCCAAAACAACATTGATATAACGGAGCTGTTGTTGGAGTACAATGCGAGCGTGAACATGAGCACAGTCGCCGGAGTCACTGCGTTGATGGTGGCGTGTCACAATGGCTGCACGGGAACAGCTGATCTCCTGCTGAAGAACGGTGCGAGCGTGGATATGGCATCGACCGACGGCACGACTGCACTCGTGCGGGCGTCTCAAGACGGCCACATCGACGTGGCTTTGCTGTTGCTGATGCATCATGCAAGCGTGGACACCACCCAGAACGGTGGATACACTGCGCTGATGTCGGCGTGTCAGAATGACCACATCAATGTAGCTGCGCTTCTGCTGACGCATGGAGCAGGAGTGGATCGAGCGGTGTGCGACGGTTCAACTGCGCTCATGTGGGCGTCTCAGGAAGGCAACATCGCGTTGGCGGAGCTGCTGTTGGCGCACCATGCGAGCGTGGATATTGCCTGCGCAAACGGCTTGACAGCGCTAATGGTGGCGTCTAGTGCCGGCCGCATCACTCTGGTTAAGCTGCTTCTCGCACGCAATGCGAGTGTGGATCTGACCAATGACGACGGCTCCACTGCTCTGATCCTGGCATGCGAAAGTCGCCACCTCGCTGTCGCTGAGCTGCTTCTACACCGCCATGCGAATGCCAATTTATCAAGAACCGATGGGGCAACTGCGCTGATGCGAGCATGTCAGACAGATCAAGCTGGCGTTGCTGAGCTGCTGTTGACGTTTCGTGCTGATGTGAACGCGATCGGATACAAAGGTACTACAGCGCTGATGCTGGCATGCGGGAATGGCAACACCACCATTGTTGAGCTGCTATTGAAATGGAGCGCAAACGTCGATATCGCCTCGCATGACGGGTGGACTGGGCTGATGACTGCATGCGCAGTAAGCCACACCTGCATTGTCGAATTGCTGCTAAAGCATGGTGCGGCCGTGGATTTAGCTGACGGCGACGGTATGACTGCGCTGACAATGGCATGTTATCAAGGCCACATCGACGTGGTTGAGCTGCTGTTACAACACGGCGCGCGAATGGACGCAGAAAGAAGCGATGGGGCGAGCGCGCTCATGTTGGCGTGTCAAAACAACCACGTTGCAGTTGTCGCGCTGCTCTTGGGACATGGTGCAAATGTGAATACAACCAAGGCCGACGGAGCAACTGCACTGACAATAGCATGTGCAAAAGGTCGCAGCGATATGGCTGAGCTTTTGCTGAAGCATGGAGCAAGCGTGGATGTGGCTGGAGTCTCGAGCTATACTCCTCTGATGCAGGCGTGCCGTCACGGCCACACTGAATCGGTCAAGTTGCTGCTCCAGCACCAGGCGAGCGTGAATACGGCAAATGACGACGGAGTGACGGCGCTGATGTTGGCCTGCGAAAACGGTCACGTCGACGTGACTCGGTTGCTGTTAACCCGCAATGCAAGCGTGGACGCAACCAGAGATAACGGCTCTACCCCGCTTATGATGGCGTGCCAATCTGGTCATGCTGGAGTTGCCGAACTGCTGTTGAACCACGGTTCAAACCTGAATGTCACCAGAAACGATGGAGGAACTGCGCTGATGGTGGCGTGCGAGTATGGCCACATTGACGTGGTTGAACTGATGTTGAAATACGGAGCAGGCGTGGACATGGCTGAAGTCTCTGGCTTCACTGCGCTGATGTTGACGAGCCAAGAAGGGTACGTCAAGACTGCGAAACTGCTGCTGGCGCACCAAGCAAGCGTGAACATGACTCAAGCCGACGGCCGTACTGCGTTGATGTTGGCGTGTGGAGCTGGCCGCACCAGCGTGGTTGAGCTGCTGTTGGAGCATGGCGCGAGAGCTGATTCGTCCGACCGCGTTGGAGAAACTGCCTTGATGCGGGCAAGTCAAAATGGCCACAGCGAGACGGCGGAGCTTCTATTGAAGCGTGGCGCGTGCGTGGATATGACCCGAAATGACGGTTCAAGTGCGCTCATGATGGCGTGTCAAAAGGGACATACTCATGTGGTTGAGCTGTTGGTGCAATTTGGAGCAAGATTGGACCCAACCGGACCGTCCGAGGTGACTGCGCTGTTGTTGGCGTGCTGCTATGGCCACCCGCATGTGGTCGAGCAGCTACTGACGCATGGCGCATGTGCGAATTCGACATCGAAGTACGGGGTAACTGCGCTGATGTGGGCGTGCGAGCGCGACGACGTCACTGTGGCGGAGCTACTTCTTCAGCATGGTGCGACTGTGGATAAGCTCAGAGACGATGGAGTGACGGCGCTAGTTGTGGCGTGCGAGAAAGGCCACACCAACATGGCACAGTTACTTTTGAAGCACAGCACCAACGGAGATGCGGCCAAAAAGAACGCAGCGGCTGCGTTGTTGTCAGCGTGCTCGAATGGCCACGTGGATGTGGTGGAGCTTCTGTTAACCCATGGTGTGGGTGTGGATACAACTCAAGCGAAAGGAATAACAGCGCTGATGAAAGCGTGCCAAAATGGTCACCTCGATGTGATTGAGTTGCTCCTAAAACATGGCGCAAATGTAAATAACGTCGCCTACAACGGAGTCACAGTGCTTATGCTGGCGTGCTACGCCGGACATCTTCGAGTCGTCGACGTTTTGCTGCGCCATTCGCCATCGCTGCATTCAACTACAGCTGCTGGAGAAACAGCCCTGCTGACTGCCGCTATGGCCGGCAATTTTGATCTGGCGAAAAAAATGATCGAAGCTGGCGCATCTGTCCACGTTAGTGATACAAGTGGCGAGACGCTATTCACGCTAGCTGCTCGCTCGGGTCACTTGGGAACGATCACACTGGTTGGCGAGATCGCATACATTGCTCGACAAGACAGCGCAAGCCTTCCAACTTCGCTTCGCACTCTGTTCAAGTATGCTGGTCAGACGCACGAGTTCAGGGAGATATGGAGTACGGTCGCAGCCCGGCTGATCATTGTCTATGTTCACTTCTGTACGCACGAAAGTCTGTCAAAGCGTGCCTTCCACCAGTACTTGGCGATCATCGCTCGCTTGATCAGACTCGTTGTCAAGTGCGAGACAAAGAGCATCTTCACTCGCCTCGTGCTGTCTCGACGCGTTGTGAGCAGCATCGAAGACATCCACGCTGAGATCGACTATTTGCTGCGAGGAGCAAAAGAGTTCGACAACCTCGATATCCCTGGCAGCGACTGGAGGGTGAATTGGGAGAACAACTGTGCGAATCTGCTGGAGTCGTTTCGAACCACACTGGGCGGCGACAATGTTCTACAGAATCTGGGCGAGGGGTTGGACCGAGTCGAGGCGATCTCGCTGCTGCAGAACGAGTTACGTCTTCGAAGCGATCAGTGCAGCGCAGAATTACTGGAGCTGCTCGAGACTGCGCAGAGTACAGCGCTACACTACTGGAGTTTCAATATTCCAGATCTTCCACGGTGGTTCTTGCCAGTCCACGAGCTGGATCTGGACCAGGCCAGCTCACCGCCTACAGCGCAAGGATCTACAATTTCGCTGGTGCGTGGAAAATGGCTGAGCTCAGTTGTCACTGTCCAACATTTTAACGTGCCACCTGAAATTTTCACTACAGAAGTCGACAGGTGGTTCTCCTTGAGTCACCCGAACGTGATCAAACTCTTTGGCGCATCGCATCTCCGTCCACCGTTCTCAGTAGTGCTGGAGAACGTTGCGAGTGCCAATTTGCGGGAGTACTTGGGCGTGGAGGAGAACCGTCACTTGCTGTGGTCAAAGCTGCACGAAGTGGCTCTGGGACTCAAGTACCTGCACGAACGCGGCATTATCCTCGGCAACCTGGAGTGCGATAGCATCTGGATCGGGACAGACGGGTTAGCGAAGATCTCTGGACTCGGACTGGAGGAGGCTTCGGCTAGCCAACCAGGAAGTGCACAGCGGAGCGTGCGTTGGAGATCCCCAGAGTACCTCCGGGGCGAATCTGTTACTGGTGCATCTGACGTCTACTCGTTCGCAATGTGCATTGCGGAGGCCCTGAGCGGCATAATGCCACTGAGCGACTATGCAGATGATGCGATTGCGTCTTTAGTGAACCGTGGATACCGCCCTCAACTTGCTGAAGATGGGGGGGAGTCTCAACGCCGTCTCATTGAGAGAATGTGGCTGTACGATCCGTCCAAACGGCCAAGTATCGCGAGCGTGGTCGGCCACTTGCAAATCTTCGTTGAGCAGAGCGCAGAGTGCAAGCAACTACAAAGGGCGAACGTCGCACGATCCAGACCTGAGAACACGGCGTCCTCCGACTTGAAAAGACATGTTTTCCCAGAGCTTGATGACACGATACGCGATTGTTTGCTGCGGCTGAAGGCGAAATGTGATCTGTGCCAAGACCCCAATGTGTCTCGCTCTGCATTGTACATCCACGAGCGCCTCGCTGCAGTGTACAGGACGCTGACGGCGGCTCACAAACGTCCTCGAGATATTGCAGTCGCCAAGTTTTGTGAACTGCTGCTGGGTTTTGACGGCTTCCTGAGGATCGCGGTCTCGGAAAAGTCGGTGCTACAGTGCGCGAAGAGCCAGAAAGTGTCTCTGGAGAACAGCGTGCTGCACAGGCAGATCGATGAAGTGCTGGCGTCGCTTCCGCGGAGGTTGGCGGAC